>JAUEJL010052991.1:0-20475 GCA_032274825.1 Drosophyllum lusitanicum
TCACCTCGAGTTCTCGAACTCCCACTCAGTGATCTAATGTTACTGAGCCTTGTCTGTTCCTGAGAACATATAAAACTGAAATCAGTATCCAGTTCATAAATATATATCAAAACATATATTTATATCTCCTTTAATCAAACACAACATGCTAAATTCACATATACATGTACATATAGCATATAGTATCAAAGAATACAAACAAACTTCAAAATCCACAAAAACCATGGACGCGACGCGTCGAGTGCAAATGTCGGATTTCAAGGCTCCGGATTTCGAGTCCCGGATTTCAATGTCGGATTCTCGGAGTCGGATTTCACTTAGCGGATTGTCAGGGTCGGATTTTGGGTCTCGGAATTCAACAATCGGATTTCATATCTTCGGATTTCAAGAATCCGCCAACTTAGTGGGGACACGTCGCATCACGTCAAAACCTGCATCATCTTCTCCAAAATCCTGCCGACTCAAACTTTACAAATTCTCATTTAAACATCTGTTTTCCATCCCAAACACTTCTAAAACATGTATAGACCTCATATAACATGTAAACAACATCTAGAACTCATCAAATCCCTTTAAATCACTAAATCATATAAAACCAATTTGTCAAGTTTACATATAAGCTTCAACAATGGTGATTCTATAAACCCAGCAAGTTATTAACATCATTTATAACATATTTAAGCATGAATCACGATTTCAAACATATAAAGGAATCATACAAACCTTTACTTGAATCCAACAACTCCAAATCTCTAACTTTCGAATCTTTGTTCTAAGCTTATCTCTCAACACACACACAACACACTTCTGTAACTTTCAAAGTAAAGAGATAATCTACAGAAGAATCAAAACATATCCAAAAGTTTACACCACTACCCAAGCAAGTAGGAGGTGTCAAACTCACAAAATTCTAATTCAATTACATGCATACGTACGCATATATATTTACTAACTTTAATTAATCAAATTAATTAAAACCATTTAATTAAAATACTAAATAAGCACTTAATCAAATATAAACTTACCAAAGCCTACGTAATTACTAGGTCCAAATTCAGGATGTTACATCGTCTTAGATCATTGCATAGCTCTCTTCCAAGAAAAGACAAACCCATAAAAAACAACTAATCAATATGTATGTTAGTGAAAACTTTGTTTGCTTATAACAAGTATGTAGTTGTTTGCTTTTAGAACACCATATGGTTTTCTTGTCTTTTAGGAACCATGGAGTAATTGTTATTGTTGTTTAGTTGTTTCTTATACAAAAATCATTGTAATTGGTTCCTTGTTTGGAGTTCATTGATGCTAATAAAAATACCCTCCTAAATGAAAGTTCTATTGCTACCATGTGTGTTATAATAATGAAAACAGATTATATTCGGAGTTAAAATTATAAGAGAGTTTTGAAGATTTGAGAGTCAAGATTACCAATGGTGCTTGCATCTATTATTGATTTCATAATCACCTAATTGTAAGTTTTTTTGTTATTTATTTACAATATATATTATATGTGAATGTGATTGTTACATATACTTTGTAAAACTGTTTTTACTTAGGGGCCCATTTTAATTTTTTGTCCAGTGCCCTAAAAATGTTTGGACCGGCCCTGATTAAGCAGCAGCCCCTAAGACTTTTTCATGTGACTAGCATCGTACCCGCGCAATGCTACGGCGGTAAATAGTCTCTGTTTTGCAACATGTTGTTTTCAAGAATGTAACGATATATTATTCAGGCGATTTAATGTAACGAAAAAGTTTCTTTATTAACATGTCCGGTTTTTTAAAATTTTCTTTTATTTGCATAAACTATTTTATTTATTTTAAAAATAAATTCTAAAAGACATTAAAATAAAAAAAGATTAATATTTATGAAATAATGCGAGTGAAGTTAATAAAATTTTGGAAATTATGTTGATGCGAGTGGATAATTGTGTTTGTGTGAGAGAGTATATTTTTAATGAATAAAAAGTTAAAGTAAATTAGGAGAGAAAGTGAAATGGTTAAAAATTGAGTAGATGAGATTAATTTAGATAGAATGAAATGTCAAGATTTTGACTTTATTGAATTTTAAGAACTCTTAAAGTTAAGGAGGATAGAGAGTGTTAAATGCTTTATATAGTAGTATAGATGAGGATGATTTGTATATATAAATAGTACGAAGCAAAGAATGATACGTTTATTTGATAAAATGCAATAGTATTTATTTTGTTAATTTTATAGCTGTTGTATCATGTAATAGCCGTTGTTGGTTTTTTTTATTTTTAACAATAATATTACCTAATTTATATGTGTAAAAACTAGGGATATAAACGAGCCGAACTGATCGCGAGCTACTCGAGCTCGGATCGTTAATAGTTTAAAACGAGCTCAGCATAAACGAATATATCACGAGCTTTGCAAAATACTTTGCAAACCAAGATTGAACCTTTAAGTATAAGCTCAAGCTTTTGTAATTTTAAATGAGTCCGACTTAATTAGTGTAAAGGTTGGCTCAGTTTGTTTACATCCATAGTAAAAACTTGCCATAGAAATATTAGGGTGTCCGTTTAGATAACATGTATCACTCTTATCATTAATCGTCAAATCAGAATCATTACGCCCCGGCCCACAGTAATTACTACCTGTCTACCCAATAATGCACCCACTAATATAATTAAACACCTTCAAGACAAAGAAGGAAAGAAAAATAAAAAAATATTATGTTTGTTACCCACATCAATGTTGGAAAATAAATCTTGCTAATAGGGCAATTTCTAGAATCACAAAATTTGGATTTCTCGTAGAATCATGTAGAGAACCTTTTGAATTTGATATTTCAACCTTTTTGTTAGAGTTAACACGAAATTCAAATTATAGGATAATCTTACAAGGATCAAACTTTGAATCTGTATGTTTGAAACAAAGTCAGATTTTTTTTATGGTAAAAGAGAATTCGAATTCCAAGAAAACCAATTAGTATACGTTTCTGAGTATATATCCTCAGAATTCAATGACAGTTGGAAGTTAAATATCAAAAAACCGATTTTCTGGTACTCTCTCAAATTAATACAATTAATTTTCGGGCTGGGGTGCTGCCCCGTACCCCGCGAGGGTGGCCCCTTGGACCCCATCAGGGGCACCGCCTCCTTGACCCCTACCAATTTGGTCATACCAAGAACATATCCGTTTTATACACGTGTGTATTCCACACCTCACAACTTGTATAAAATCAAAGTTTGGACTCCATTGATAATCTGTAAATCCCATTAAATTAAAACGAATTGTTAACACTAAAATCGCAAACAATCAAGAGCCAGAACATTACAAAGGAGTACCGAGTTGAGTGTAACTTTGATGACAAGCTAAAGAACTCTTGATAAGAAGATTTGAGGTTATAAGGTGCTCGATCGTTATGATTCCATTGCGAAAACTCTAACTAGCCATATATTTCTAGTGACCTTCTTCATCATGCGTCATATATGAGGATGTCAGAAGATGACGAAGACGGAAGATCATGACAAGGCAGTGTACGATATAATTAATTGATCGAGATCTGAAACGGGAGTAAATGGTAACAGTACGTCACATGGGGTCGTAGACTTTGACTTGAGAGTCGTTGGTCGATCGGGATGATAATCATCTCATCCCAAAGATGCCATCAATTATTTTCATCAATTAATATGGTTTAAAAGGATTAGGTTGCGTTGTTTAAAATTGATATGTTAGCAAAAAAAGCCAAATTTTTTGACATATAAAAGTAAAAAATGTAGTTAATTAGGTTGCATTTAATACATTTGAACTACAGCCACACAAACAAGAAAAAAAAAAGTCTACCCCAATGAAAGCACCATATATACTTCCAAACATCAATCCTATCATTTTTAACTTTATTGAACACAATAGTACTTTGCAAAACAACTTGCTGATCACTTTACAAACCCATGGATATGCTAGCATTGAAGAAAACCCTTGATTTTGACCAATGAACCAGAGCATCTTTCATCGGCTAATTCCACCAAAACACTAGCTAACAACAAAAGAGAAAGCTACAAAGTTGCACAAAGTCAAATCTTGTACGCAACTCTTTTAGATACAAGCTAATTAATATCTTCTGCATCAGATTTAGATAGAAAATGACGGAGCACTTAATTTGGGAAAATTGAAACCACTGTCTGTAACTAAAAGCTGCATGTTACATGATGCCACAAGTTTGTACTGTTGTAAGTCTTGTTGTACATACATAACAGGCTTCACAAACGATCACAGTGTAAACCTAATTAAGATCTAAAATAAACGAACATCGATCTTGTGAGTAAAACTAAACGTAAATAGAGGAAAAGAACGGGACGTGGAACCTCTTGCGGTGTTGTTCTTGCCTTCAAGTACGTACTAAATGTGCTAGCTAGCTTGTGTAATTTGTAAGAGTTTAGTAGTAATGGTATATGGAGCGACTTTTAAAGTGTAATTAGTAGTTCCATGTACGTACTAGTAGTTGTAGGTTTATTATTTGTGTTAAATTTTTAAAAGCTGGCTTCCAAATGAACTGTTGCAATTGTTGGTCATGTTGTTTATTTTAAAGGTTCTAACTACGAGAGTTTTGTATGCATGTTTTCATATGCATATTTAGTTAAAGACGATTTTTCTGTATGCATGTGATGGTTATATATTTGTTTCTTCACATGTTTTTTTTACATGCATGCATTCGGATCTAAGATCTTCGTATACATTTTGGAGTGTATATATCATGCACAAGACTGGTCTTGAGTTTCACGACATCCGGCCAGAGGCCACAGCTTCGCACCCTTACGGTTGCAGACTCGCAGTTACACATCCCCGTCGCCAATTGACTGCATCCTTCACATACTCACAAACTTGCAGGCTTGAAGATCGTTATCAATCTCCCCTCGCACTGATACTAATCGGCTAAGACTTAATTTGTGGATCGATTAAAGCAATTTTTTGTCGAAATTCGGAACGCTAATGATCGTTAACGGGTGATGGAGAATGGAAGATACGAATAGTCATATACGATAGTGGCAATCTCGCAAATCTCAGAAGACGAGGTGGTTTTTCATAATATACCATAACCATTTTCATTGTTTGAAATAAAGGTAGTTGCAGAAAGAAGCATTAAAAAAGGAAACAAATTACAATGAGAAGAAATAATGTAACCAAGAGCATATAAGTGTAAGTAATTGTACGTTATATATTGCAACATAAACGGAAATAATTCAATCCGGTTTGGTTCTTTTTTTAAAAAATTGGGTATTTCACTACTACTATTTCCAATGAAAAACCGAAGCTTATTTCGTACGGGTAACGGAATAACCGAACACCTCTACTCGTAACTCGTTACCCGATTAAACCACCCGAACTAACCTAACCTTCAATGGGTCAGTCGGTATTTTCTGGTACTGTTAATTTCGACGAACCTACCTCCAATCCGTCTTCCTTTCCGGTTACCAGCTTTGTTAATGAGCTTGATCATGCGTTTGAATTCCAAACGCATTTCAATTTCCATGTGTATTTGATATGAACAGTTGGCGTTCGATCTAAATTGTTCAATTCATTGTATCTTATCTCCAGATTCTTTTTTCTTTTTTTGAATTTCTTAATGCTTTTGACGCGTAAATGCATACTAGACATGCATCTTTGCATATGCATGTATCATGTATGCATATACGTCCAACTTTTTTTTAAAAGTATATGAAAACGGATTTTCTACTAAATAGCATTAAAACAAAATTTAGTGGTATAAATATTTTGATCAAAAAAATCCTAAACAACACTTTACTCCTCTTGAATTTATGAAATGACGAACAAAATTCATTTGCTACCCTTTTATGTGCTGAAATTAGTGGCTCGACAAATTGGGCCCTAGTAATCACCGATGTGATATGTTACAAATTGGGCCCCGTTACAAACTTTTAGCCCATATCGAATTTTACCTCAGTGTAAGCTATGGCCCATATTAAGGTACAACATATAATGCATATGTTACAAAATGTAAATTGTGTAGAAGTACCTGCCGAACATGATCCATGTGTTCTTCCATATCATCAATGGCTGCTTCTGCTTCTGCTTCACCATTCTCACTCAATTTAATTTTACCCACTGCAAATACTACTACTTCTACTCTTCCACTCTCTCGAACACACTCTTCTAGCTTCAAACTGTTTTGCAGTAATCAAACAATTCAACTCGAAACCCAACAAATTAATCCCAAAACCAAGAATCAAAGAAAACCCAGACCTAGTTTTTCGGAACAAGTTCTTGAAAAATGGTCTCGGAAACCCACTTCATTAGGAGATAAATTCCCATGGCAGAAAGAGGAAATTCGACAACAAGAAGGGAAATTGTCAATCAAATTCGTAGAAGACGACAAAGAAGAAGATGAAGAAGATGAAGAAGAAGAAGAAGAAGAAAGGGTTTTAAATGAGTCAAGAACAGGTAACAACTCGTTCGTGAATGACTCAGTGAAGTTTGATTCTATCAAAAGCGTAAAGCTCGCTCCTTGGGTTCAGAAAACAAAACCCCAGAAACAAAGTTTTGCTTTTGGAGACGGGAATTTCAAAAAAGACAATGATAGAGGTAAAACCGATGACGAGTCAACAATCGGTAGTAACTCGTTACTGGGTGACTCGGTTGATGATGGTGGAAGGACAGCTATTGATGATGTTTCTGTACAGAAAGGAAATCTTCAGAGGGAGGTGGTTGAGGATGATGAGAGGGTTTCAAATAATTGTCAAGAAAGTCAAAGGAGTGAGAGTGTTCCATGGGAAAAAGGAAAGGATTTCTTTCAGAGTAGTAGCAATACACCATTGGCAGATAAATTGATACCTGAATTTGAATTGAGGAGATTGAGGAACAAGGCAGGGAGAATGGTTGAAAGATTTAGAGTTGGTGCAGCTGGGGTTACACAGGAATTGGTGGATTCAATTCATGAAAAATGGAAACTTGATGAGGTTGTGAAGTTGAAATTTAAAGGGCCTTCTGCCATGAATATGAAAAGAATCCATGAAAGTTTAGAGGTCAGTAACTCAGTCACCTTCGATTTCTTTGATTACTGTACTTGTAGATGGAGATTATGTCGTAGGCACTAAAACATGATATTTAACTTCGCACTTTGCATAAGAATGTCTATAAGAACTCTAAGCATATGCGAACAATGTTGTTTTCTCTATTGCTAGAAACAGGAAAAGGGAAATTCCACCAAGGGGTGTTTGGATGTGCTTAAACTGATTATGGCTATCATTCTGATTTTGATTATTTAGGTGGTTGTTTGGGGTTGCATTTTGAAAGTAATGAGGATCATGTGGATTAATGTGTTTCGATCTTTCTTTATTGTTGAAGTTGTGATAATGCATAACTCATGAATACGCATAAAGAGTGATAGACAAATTCTGATTATTTGCAGATTTACATGTGAACGATTGATAATCGAAATCAGTTTTGTTGTAGCTACTCCCAACTGATGAACCAAAATTGATTATTCAACCCTAAATAATCAGAATCAGTTTCCACTGTACTCAAACTAAACTGACTATCTACAACTTGACTACTCAATAATCATAATCATCGAAACAAATCAATGCCTAACACCCCCTTAAGGAAGCAGATACAAAGTTACCGTTGTATAACTAATTTTTTACATAACTGGATAGTCACCTAACTATTGTTAGCTTTATGCACCTGATTATCTAATTAACATCGTCAAAGAAGCTCTATTACGTCTCCCTTTCGAATTAGTTTCTAATATCTAAGAGACATGAAGCCCCATTTTGTGTGTTCAACATTCTGTTTCAGCATTATGTTTTGCTTCCTAGATATATATGTTCTTTATATATTTTCACAGGGATTAGGATAATAACAAAATGGTGAGAAAATACGTATTTCAGAACTTATGTAACCTGATAAAGAAATGGTAAACGATCAATTGCTTGATTGAAACTTAACTGTAATAATTCCATCTTAATTGCTTCCTTGTTTCAAGAAAGATGTCATCTTTTTGAGTTTTGAGGTCCACCTCTGACTATTTAAAATCAAATCTATGTAGAGTATGTTATAATTTTAACAACAAAAACATTCTGTTCAAATCTGATGAATTCTTCAATTGTCTTCTGTAATTGCATCATCTTTTGTTTTCTAACAGAGTAGAACAGGTGGCTTAGTGATATGGAGATCAGGCAGTTCGGTTGTATTATACAGAGGAATGGCTTACAAGCTTCCCTGTGTACAGTCGTTTAAAGAATATAATTCAAAGCATACAGAAAATGAATCATCAACGAATTATGCAAGCCGGTATGTTAAGGATCTTTCTGAAGAAGAATTATTAGATTTAAAAGAGCTCAATCTTGTTTTAGATGGATTGGGCCCACGGTTTAAAGATTGGTCCGGCCACGAGCCACTTCCTATAGATGCAGATTTGCTTCCTTCTTTAGTTGAAGGGTATAAACGTCCTTTTAGACTGCTCCCATATGGGACAAAACTTGGTTTACGGGATAAAGAGATGACCTTTCTTCGTAGGACTGCCAGAACAATGCCTCCACATTTTGCACTTGGTATGTACTGATTCTTCCATTCTATCATAACATACCAAATATGTAGAATTTTTTGATAGACTATTTACCCTTGTGGTTTCTTGGTCATTTTGTTTATTCTTGGTGAGCCTCTTATAAAAGACCAACTACCCTCATTGTTTCTTAGTCAATACTTGATTCTTGATGCGTTTGTTGTCCTATTATTGTGAAAAAGACTAATATACCCATATGTGAGTAATTTCTTCCACTTGATTGTCAAAGGAAGAAATAGAGATTTGCAAGGCCTTGCGGTTGCAATGGCCAAGCTATGGGAACGAAGTGCCATTGCAAAGATAGCAATCAAGCGTGGTGTGGAAAACACTCGTAACGAAAGAATGGCAGAAGAGCTCAAGGTTAGACATTTGAAATGCTTCTTTCTTGCATCTTGCTGTTAAAATGACTAAGATGCCCATTTGGCTCGTTTGACGCAGAGACTAACAGGAGGGACTATAGTTTCTAGAAACAAGGACTATATTGTCTTTTACAGGGGTAATGACTTTTTACCCCCTAATGTCACAAAGACATTGAATGAAGCACAAGATCTAAGCATTAACCGCCAGGAGGATGAAGACAAAGCACGAGAAAAGGCTTTAAGTTTCATTGATCTGACTACTAAAAACGCTGTTAAAGGCCCATTAGTTGCCGGGACCCTTGCGGAAACCATGGCAGCAACCTCACGTTGGGGAACTGAGCCTAAGAGTGAGGAGATAGAGAAAATGAGGAGGGAATCGGCTGTTGCCCTTCATACTTCTCTTGTTAGACTTCTTGAAAAGAAGCTAGCCCTTGTAAGTTACAAAAAACTCCCCATTCCCTGCCATGAAATTGCCTATTTGCCCATTATCATTTTCACTGTTTTGATTATATCCTTTTGGGTCCTCAAGATTCCCTCATCTCATGACACAACCATGAAATTCCATCTTTGATTGACATTTTTATAAAGATTGTTTATATTGGTTCGGGTCCTGAAGATTCCCTTATCTCATCTACAATTTCATGTGATTGCAGGCGAAAGGAAAGATGAAATTGGCTGAAAAGGCATTAGCAAAAGTTCAAGAATACTTACGACCGTCACAACTTCCTACCGATTTGGAAACCCTAACCGATGAGGAGAGGTTTTCGCTTCGTAAGATAGGGTTAAGTATGAAACCATACTTGGAGTTAGGTAAATGCATTTTCTCCTGTAAATTATACTATTTAACTTTTTTAAAATTATTAAAACAAAAAAAGGACTAAGAATGGTTGTCTCTTAGGTAGGCGAGGTGTTTTTGATGGTACAATTGAAAACATGCACCTTCATTGGAAGTATCGGGAGCTAGTGAAGCTAATGGTGGAGAGAAAGAGCTTCGCACAAGTGAAACATGTGGCCATTTCTCTTGAGGCAGAAAGTGGTGGAGTCTTGGTGTCTGTAGACAAAACCACAAAAGGCTATGCTGTTATAGTTTACCGTGGAAAGAATTACGAGCGCCCTAAAGCAATAAGGCCTAGAAATCTTTTGACTAGAAGGAAAGCTTTAGCTCGTGCAATTGAATTGCAAAGACGTGAGGTAAGGTTTGTAGTGATAATGTTACATGTTTCCATGGAAAGGATATACAGTTAATATTAGAGCTCGCAAAATGAGTCGGGTTGGATAACACGTAAAAAAAGATTGGAGAAGTTTGGGCCAAGTCGACCCACTAACAGTTTTTCTTCTGTCTTCTCTTTATTGATTTTTGTTAATAACTAATATGATCAATATCATTGAAATTAGTAAAATGTAATCTAATCTATTTTTCATAAAAGTGATTTATGAGGTTTTATACATTTTGAATACACTTTGGAAGACTTTAGGTTAGTTTTCAAAGCTTACCCATTTAACCTATTAGAGATATGTCTTTAACCCAAATATATCAATTTATCCGAAGTGGGATGGAATTGCCACCTCTGATTAAAAGTCAACTTAGCGAAATGTGTTTTATATGTCTTGGTACCCTTGTAGTTGAAAGAGTTGGCAATGAAAGTTTGACCTTTTTTTTGGTTGAAATGCAGGCTTTAAAGCATCATATCTTCAAGTTATTGGAAAGAATTGAGAAGCTGAAAGCAGAACTTGTATGATTTCTTGAATTCTATCAACTTCTTTTTCAATAGCATACAAGTGTTTGGTAAATGAATTGAGTATTTGGATTTGCAGGAGGATATGAAGATTATTGATGAAATTGATGAAGAGACAATGAGATCAAGGATAGAAGATGATTTAGGTTCGGAGTCAGAATCTGATTCTGATGATCATAGTGCAACGGTGGAGGTAATATTGAAATAAAAAACGCGCGCTCAATGTTTTGAATAAATGAATCGCTTGTATGTTATGAATAAGCATGTTGTTTCTTATGGGTGTGCTTGCAGGATGAAGAAGCATACCTTGAAACATATGAAGTTGGTGAGTAGAGATGAATGAGATTCCACATGACAACATCATATCATGTTTCGACTTACCTGCGCTTCGTGTCGGGATTAAATTACTATTTTCGTTGAGTTTGATTTTAGATTATTCAGTTTTCATTAAAAAAAAACAAACAAGTGATATTGTTGCTAGCAAGATAAATCTTCAGCTTAGACTTTTTAGTTTATACAACTATAAATTTAATGACAAAAACATAGATAACAAAGATCTATAATTAAATAAGAAACTCACACCTACAATTTGCAAAGGAATAGCTCATTGCGAAGGTAATTTTTGTTTGCTGTACGGATTTTATTTTTTGTACATTTGTTCTTAATAAAAGAAATCTTTAAAATCGAAACACACTCTCTCTGCACTTAATAATGCATATATGTTTATCAATGAAATTGTTAACGTATTTTAAAAATTCAATAAAAGCTTGATAAAATGTTTATCTTAATTTATACTTCTCAAAAATAAAAATAAATTATTTATAAAAAGTTAATAATAAAAAATGAAAGCATCAGATTACCTTTCTAATTAAATAGCGTAAAAGGGTTTAAAAGGAACGAGTTGAGTTTTCAAAATCAATAAATATATAGATATCTCTGCCCCCTTTCTCTCACCATCATCCATGATCCATCTATCTGTCTCTGCAGCCACAAAACAACACCTACTGGAAAAAACACATGTCAAAAGCCATCAAGATCTGTTACGACCACCACACAGTCCAAATATGCCCCATTATGTGATTCTCATCAAGACCGTCTACACTGTCGTTGCCACTATCTAGACGTGCCGCACGGTTCGATTTGTATGCGGATAACACCACCGATTATTCATCAGTCAGTGTCTAGATCGCCACCCCCATTCCAATAGTTGCTCCACGCCAAATATTTATATACAAATTGCAGTTGTTATACTGTACCTATGACCTACTCTCAAGTATAACACAAGGAAGTATAATTGCAATACATATTATGGTTCCTTAACTGCAATATAAAAAGGCTGTTAATCCTCAATACAATTTCAAATCTCAAATATATGTAATCAATCAAGAGTAAGCCTTGTTTCCTGGAACTTTGTACAAGATGATACAATTAAATGCTTGAATTTAAGTTGTCACCAAAATAAACCATAAAACAGAAGCATCTCATGGAGATTTTCCCCCTTTTATACTCCATGACTATTACACATACCCGTCTTAACCAAATAAAAAGTTGCATTCACGAGGTTGAGATTATATTGAACAGTTTCTCCTTCAAAACTTCAATATACTAATCGCGTGATACATGATGCATAGAATACATAATAGACATAATAAAATACTATACTTACAAAACCGGAATTGGGTGCATGGTCGCTCGAGTGCTCATAAATCAAAGCCACCTTCAAAGCATCTTCCCCTTTCCCATAAAGAGTTTTAACATGTAACATCTCCCTTTGAAGAAAACACTAATGACGCATTTAACCCCACTTTGACCAGAAATTTAAGGGAGAACAAGCTACAATAGGTCACATTAGTCATTCCAAGTTCATGCCTCCACTGCAGTTACCTCTTCATCTGTTGAATCAAGGGCAATAATATCTTCAGTATCTGTTGTTTCTCTCTCCTTTTCCTTTCTTGGTTCATCAACAAGTTTTTCCCTCAATTTGGTCTCTAATTCCTCACGTATGGTTAAATTCTCAGCCAAGTAACGCTTTATTGCATCTTTGCCACAAAACTTCATCTCCCCCATGCTATAATATGCACCTCCAGCTTTCATAATGAATTTGTGTTTAAGACCTAATTCTATGAGCTCTGATTCACGACATATACCTTTGCCAAACTCGAGCTCAAATTGCGCGGTTTTGTAAGGCGGAGCAAGCTTGTTCTTCATAATCTTGACTAGAACTTGACTTCCAAGTGTCTGTAAGATGTAAAACAACATGAAAAAACAGTTACGAACAACATGAAAGAAATGATCTTGTTCACTAATCTATATTTCTTGACCACCACAAAAGCTCCACATTATTAAAAGGAAAATGTTATTTCCTCCAACTAAATCCACCTACTTCATCCTCCTACCCACTAAATAATGACACTCGTAATCCCCTAATTCTCTTTCCTAACATTATCTCTTGATTCTGACACTTGTCTTGATTGTGTATGTAGAAGGGATATAGAACCTCTCTAACTAAAACTCAGAATGAAAACATGATTTAGAAGCAGCAGTTACAGGGGATGAAAGAAATTCCTCCCACTACCCTGAGAAAAGAGTCGGGCATATTATCTTCCGACATTTTAAGAGCTAGTTAAATACAAAGTAACAAAATTATCGCTTCAACTTGAATTTGGCAATTTCAATCATTTACTTATGAGTGGGATCTACACTGTTGTCTTTCAAATGGGTCAAATAAAAAACATTCAGCTTTGAAGAGGATGAGCTGACCGGGTTGAAAGTCACTACATTCTGTTTCTAATGCATACAACCTCCTAGATTGTTTTATTTAAAGATTCCGGTCATCATAAAAATATTGTTTTCCTAATCATTAATCACTTGTTAATTCTACTACTTTTTAAATGAACAAAAAAATGTTTGCGTGTCATCCGAACCAGATCTGGCCCATTTTGATGCGTATTAAAAATTATCCATTACAACCCAAACCCATTTTGACCGTTAGGCAACCTGCTCGACCTGCCCTCTCGACAAAGGGAAGCTGTGAGGTAGAAATGTAGAATCTTTTTCTATTGGTATTTTTAAAAATACCTTTGATTGATTGAACTGAGCTACCAAAACATAATTAAGACCAAAATTCTTGCTGATTAAAAAACATTAAGAAAATTCCACCTTCCAGTGTATTTATTTTGTGAAGATTAAGCAATAAATCATGCTCAAATTTGCAACATAAGGTTCAAATGTCAGTAAAGACCAGTACCTCTTCTCCCTTCTTGACAAGTCCTATTCTTTTAATATGTAGGCGCATTGAAGCATAAAACTTCAAAGCATTTCCACCACATGTCACTTCAGAGGGTGCTCCAAATCCAAATGTAGCTAGCTTTGACCTTACCTGAGTAGCATGTAACGAATATCAATGCATTTGCTTCACCAAGTCACTAACCCTAAAATAAATAAATAAACTTATATTGCTACTCTCGGCAAAGAGAAAGATAAAATGTCACGAACTGCGCAGAAACTGAAAATGGATTAATGACGTCATATTCTGTAATCTGTACCTGATTAATGAAGATCAAAATAGTATGTGACATAGATAATGAATGGCTCAATTTACGAAGTGCCTGACTCATAAGTCTCGCTTGCATCGCCATATGTGCATCACCCATTTCACCATCAAGCTCACTTTTAGGTACCAACGCAGCAACCTAGCAAAAGGGAAAGAGAAAAAGAACATTGGGAAACAACACATTAATAAATTAACATGTCCTTTGTATTGAAAAGAAAAAAAATAAGCGTGCCATACTGACTGCTAAATTAACCCTAAAAATTCATAAGACCTTACTTACACTGTCCACAACAACAACATCAACTGAACCACTCCTGATAATAGTATCTACAAGACTAAGAGCTTGTTCGCCACAGTCTGGCTGTGACAAAAGCAAATCTTGTGTGTTCACACCAATAGCCTCTGCTAATGATGGATCAAGAGCATGTTCGGCATCAACAAACACACAATAACCTGCAAATTAATAACAGAAAGAAGATAATTTTCTGTAGAATCCCAACAGCCAAACACATAGTTTACTTTCAGGGATACCTAATTAATATAAATAACCTAACAAACAGATACGTGTACTAACGCCTCAAGATACAAAACCAATATATGCTTGTAGCTACCCTTAACAAGAATACTTCTTTCTCCCAACGGATATATGACTTCGGTATAGTATTTAATCAAGCACTTAGAAATTACCTCCTTGCTTCTGTGCTTCAGCAATTACATGTAGAGCAAGAGTTGTCTTTCCAGAAGCCTCTGGACCATATATCTCCACAACACGTCCCTGCATAAGTAGGGGGGAAATAAAATGTTCTGAAAACAAAAGTGCTTAATGATTATAATGATGATTTTATGTTTACTAATACATGATTAAAATTATGTGTCTAGAAGCAAGTACGCAAATATACAACAAAATACCTTTGGAAACCCGCCAACTCCTAATGCTATATCTAATGCAAAAGATCCTGTGGATACTACTGGGACTTGTCTGGGAGAAGCACATTGACCAAGAAACATGATAGAGCCCTTTCCATGGGAGGTATTGATTTGATCAATTGCTTGCTTTAGGGCCAGTTCTTTTTTAGACAAATTCTCTTCACCTGAATCACTTCCATCAGACTTTGATTTCTTTTTACCTAAAAGTTAAATGACGTACTACTTGTAAGCTTGTCACGAATGACAGAAAGAGAAAGGAAGATGAAAAAAACACATAAATGTATCCTGAAATACTTTGCACTTATGCACGTTATGTTTATTTACAAATAGAACCAGTGAACCACAAATCATTCCCTCGCAAGACAGAAAAAAAGGAAAATTTTACCTTGAATATTGTATACCATATTACATGTGGTTACACCTATGAATGTTAACTTCAACAACGACCTAATAAGGTGAAGAAAAGATAGCCGGCTCATACCATGCAATGTATTTGTTCGGCAACAACCAGAAAAAGCGAGTTTTGGTCAGCCTTGGCTTAAGCAATTTGGATTTGTTGGCAACATATAGAGGAAAACAAAGCAAGTGAGTTCTGGGTTAGCCTTACTAGGTGCAACAAAAAGTACTTGTTCAACATTGGCCAGAACAGGGAACAAGGGTTTTGTAGAGTTCAAACCAGTAGGCAAGAAATCAAATATTGATAATAAAACCTTACCACCCAATCCCTCTCTGAATCATATTAAGCATCTAAGCACTACTCATATTTGTATGTTAAAGTTATAACAGGAGACCAGACAGAGCATGTGCCCAATCAGCTCTTCCATAAACCTACCAACCAGCTGTTACTTTGCTCATAAAGTTTCAGCATTATAATTTTGAAGTTCTAAATCGTTCACGTACTAGTAGAAGAGAAAGCAGTATGAATATGAGATGTAGCGGACAAAAAAAGACATACACAAGCAAACAAAATCATAGTCCATCTAGAAATGAGTAATACCTTTAGTAGAGAAACTGCTTATCTGAGATGATGATCCCAATAAACATCTCTTAGGGGCCTGCACAACAACAACCAAGTAAAAATCAGTAACCTTCATATACATATTTAAACTCTCAGAAAATCTTTTAACAGTTTCACAGCTGTAATGACATTAAAAAAGGACCATCAAATTCTGAAACCAGTTCCTGAAGAAATTATGTGACTTGTCAGAAGATAATCCCAGGCATACACCCCCATAGTTAATGAGAAAGCTAAGAAAACCAAACTAGTGAGAGAATCCTTGCTCACGATAATTCGAGGCAATGGCTGCTTGTCTTGGTTGGACGTGAATTCATGATCTTGTTTTCATACATAACATTTTTGGGCTATTACTTTCATCTTTCCTTTTCACACAAACATTTTAGTGTTTATTTGCTCAGTAGGTGACATGAAAGTCATTTTCACCTGCAATCCCAAGATTGGTGAAATCCATGAAGACCACTAAGATATTTCCAAGTACTTCATATTACATCATCACAGTAAAGTCAGAATCTAACATCCTGCCCACTGATAGCAAACAGGTTTTGATCTTACTTCTAAATTCGAATATTAGACTAATCACACTTTTGAGTAGTTTGTCAGGTCAGCATATAAGTAGCTTAGTGTCCATCCATTCCTGGCATATGAAAACATACACGGCCAAATAATCAGATAGAGCATGATCCTTCGATTATGTTACAGGCTGTCTCAACAAAATCTTCATGCAAACACCTTTCTCCCCGATCATATGCTAATAATTTAAAGATTTTACCTAGTTATTTCAGTTTAATCTCGTAACCATGGCTTCAAATAAATATAAGAAACTAAAAGTAGAGGAGAGATAAAAAGAAATGGTAAACTAAATAAAACAGAGAGGTGTTTAATCACCTCAAAATAACATACGGAGCGCTTCAGAATCAATACGTTTCGAAGCAGCCTCGCCATTATCGTATACTGCGGGTGTAATATATCTGAATGAATCAGTATCAAGAAACCTTTTTTCCACACACAAAGACGCAGGACTATCGGGTTTCTTTAGGGTTTAACATAAACCCTAACAAGTTCCGTCGACCTCTTTTGAGAGGGAGGTTGATTAATTTGATTTTTAGGGTTTAAGTGCCTGCTTTCTCGTTTCTATATTTTTTTCCCGTCCTTTTGAAACATATCACCCGTTGTGTTTTGTTGACACCCGGTTTCAATCGAATTTATAATAGGATAGTGTTTTGAAATTATATTATACTAGTACGTTAATAAATAATTTCTACTTACATATATCAATTTTTAAAATGTAAAATGTCTATTTTTTTATCTACTTTATTTTTCTATTCTCTATCGACTTTTTTATAAATTTGTAAAATAAACTTTGAAAATAATAAAAAAAAGTCTCTACGTATAAAATAAGATAAATTGCATTAAAACATAAGATGTAAATTAGAAATTTAAAACTATTTAAAATTACAGATTAAGAAAATAAAGTAATAATGAATCGTTTTTTTTATTTTATCAGATTATATAGGCTGATTAAAAATGTTTATAAATTCTAGTTATAAGCTATTCAGGTTTACGGGTTCTACTTATACATATTTTTCAATAATTAAGTTAAAATATTTATTATATGATAGAATATTTAAAATGAAATGTTTGGTTATGAAATTAATTTTTAATAATTAAGTTAATGTGTATTGAGTTGATTTTTTTAAATATAGAAGGTTTAATTACTAAAATAGAGTATAAGAATCTTTTTAACTATATTTAATAGTTATTACTCCATTTAATAATTACTTCATTTAGCTTATATAAAGGGTAATTTAGTAATTTTAAAATACTTATAATTTAAGAGTTTAAGTAACAAGCTTAAATGTTTTATAATATAGTATAGATATTTTTAATTTCAATTTAATAAACATAATCAAATTAGATAATCAAATGTAACAAAATATGTTATAGAATTAATAGTATTTGAATTTAATTATATTGTTTAATATTATAATAACCAGATAATCAAATAATTATATTGTGATAGAATAAAATGACCATAAATTACATTACATGGATTGCATTTGATTTTAAAATTGAATCATATAATCACTATTCGTATGGTAGGTGAAGGAGTAGTAATTTAATTCTGTAGTGTGTCCTTAAAATACAAATAACTGATTTTTAATACTTTATATCAAATAGTGTAAATATATTATCTACTAGTTGAAATCATAGTAATCTAAGAATACTTTTATAAAACTCGATGCCAAACACACCTAAGTATGTCAAAATGTATTTTTGCCAACTAATGTGGCATCTTGTTTAATTATTGAGCATTGCTTTTTTTTATTGGTGTGACATTATACAACTTATTATGAATCCTTAAAATGCACACAACTGATTTTTAATATTTTATACCAAGTATTATACATATATTATCTGCTAGTTAAAACCACATTAATCTAAAAAATCATTTTTAAAACCCGATACCTAGCATACCTAACTAAGTCAAAATGCACAATTGAAAGTTAATTTGGCGTTTTGTTTAATTACTCGTCTTATTATGATTGATTGTTAAGAAATAAAACAATCAAAATGAGACACTTAAAATTGGTCGCACAGAGGGTTATGGTCGGTTAAGATTTATTTGGGTTAAAAATTTCAAGTTATATAGACTTTGAAAATGATTTTCAATATGTAAAAAAGGATCAGTGGTTTGTCGTTTATGCGTTTTCATATATGAAATGGCAACGTTGCCTTCAACTTTTCAAAACCTTTTTGTACGTATGTCTTTTATAGTGTTTGTTTCTGACGCATACAATTATCTTTATTATTGTATGCATGTGTGATTGATTTAGGTTGTATGTAATTACATTAATATTCACTCTAGATTCAAACTTTTGAAAACCTAATTAATCACAAGGTTTATATAGAACATTATGTAATCACAATTCACAAGAGGAAACATAAATGAACTTTATATATACATATATCGAAGTATATGTTTCCAAACCATTTCACTACTACAAATCATGTACAAAATAGACAAACATTTGTGACCCAATTCAAATAATTGGTGTTACTATTGTTTACCCATGAACATTAACATTCTAAAATACAACTAGATGTACCAATGCTACTAAACATAATTTGAAAAACACCCAAAAGGAAGTCTCGTAGCCTCACAAACTATAAAAGTACAAAACTACCTATCACTTGCAAATACAAAAACATTTGAATAAACGAAATTAGCTACAACGATAGCTAGTTAGTGCACACAAACTATAACATAATCAGAACCTAGTCGTCATACATATGATAACAAGTTTGACAATCTCATGTCAATCATGTATAAACACAAAGATGTGGGGGTGATGTCGTATACTTTATACATATATTTCATATTTGATATCTCCTATTAATAACCTTTTTACATTAAATAAAGCTTAATGATATCTATATTTGGTCATTTTAGGTAAAGAATAACATGGACTAAAGCTAGAACAAAGAAATGGCTAAAAGAGAATGAAGATGTGCATGGAATGAGAAACCGAGACAACTCTAACATGTCTTCAATGTTTTAGTTATATCTCACTTACTTAGTAGGCTAAGATTGATGTAATTCAAATGAGCAAGGAAAAGTAGTCTCCAAGGGATACGAATTTTATCCACACAAAAAAAAATGACATGTTACGTACCTATACACGTAGCGCATGGTTCCACAACTATGTAAAACATGATTTTAGGGTCACTTTTTGGGATATTTCATTCAACTATTTAAGAGACCGACCTATGGCTTCTTCCAACGCAAGTAATCAAAACAAGAGGTAGTCAATGTGCATTTATCATCTCCATCATATTCATGAAGCATTGACATAACAATGACCATTATAATATCAATTAATATTCAAAACCACATCAAGGCCCCAATGAAGCATCGCTTGACTTCAATGTTCAAACTACATTGCAAACAATTACCATGATGACTTAAACGTATTTAGAAACCATAAGTGATGCACGCATATGGAGGTGTGTTGAAGATCACCATCTAAATCGCTAAACCAATACAAACCATTTTATCAATAAACTTCAAGCAATGTTCAACCTTATTACAAAAGTTACAATCATTTTTAATCGTTCTTAAACAAAATCGATTGTCCAAAGCCCAATTAAGTTGAAGCTAAGGTTTGAACCACTCTAAAGACCTTTTTTTTATCGGTATTAATCAATTACAAGCATCCCCAATACGTTAATAGTGAATTAGAGGCTTAAAAATCAACATTTGGGGTGTTGAAGCAACGGCACTTAGTAAACTACATGTCCGGATGTTTAAGCAACCAAAAAAGGGAATATTTC
>JAUEJL010053002.1:0-20473 GCA_032274825.1 Drosophyllum lusitanicum
AACCGTGCCTTCGTGGTCGGTCGGGGCAGATGACTTCATCTAAAGGTGGGACCTGTGATGAGTCATAGCGGGCGAGGACTGGGTTAGGCATCAAGCGGGTGAGACCTGAGATGCGGTAGAGGGCGAAACCCTAGTTATGTGTTATGTAAGGGCAGGATGTGATTCCTGCGAAGGGTCAGAAAGTAGTGATTCACTAAGCTTCGTGCTTACCCTTTATTGATATGTTTCAGGTTCTTCGAGATTGGACAAAGGCAAGGCTCCGGCATGATAGCGGCGACCGCAACGTTTCAAGTTTTAAATCAATTACCAGTCAAACAATTTTATAATTATTCGCTCCCGTTGTATCAAACAATTACAATTTGTGATGCTACGTTTGTAACCGTTGATTTGGTAATGGCTAGTATACATTAAATTATCGTCTTCAAAAAATTTTTTGGGACGTTGCATATTTTATAAATCAATTCCACATATTCAAAAGTTATATATTTTGGGATTTGTGAATTTATAAAATATATTTCCACAAACGGAAACGTAATATATTTTGGTTGGCAATTTATATAAAACATGAAAATACATTTATCGAGTACAAGTAAGATACTTTTAAGAGGTATTATTATTTTGAGTATTATAAGTGGGTGTGGAAGAGATAAGATCTAGAAAGTACACTACTTGATCTTTGTGCCCACAAAAGTACAATTCACTTTTGTGATGGCACAATCCCAACCACAAATTTTGAGTTCAAGATATTTCTTGATCTTTGTGCCAATATATGTAAGTGTTCTGGTACATAATAAAATATTATTTTAATGAGTATTGTACTATCTTCAGACAGAAGTTCAAATATTAGCCGGTATCTAACGTTAACATTTTAAATCTGGCTGTGCCTGTGACGCACTGTCGGAGGCCACGGTTGACCGTGATGCTGCGACCGTACGGGCACCTTGCAGCTAGATATTTTCTCTCTTTCCTCTCTATAAATTGCACCCTTTGATTTTCTTTTTAACACACCTGTCTTCTGTAATATTAATCACACTCTTGTGATCTTTCATCTTTTTATTTTCGTATGTGTGATTCTTAAGTTGTAAAAACTTATAAGATTCAACTTCTACAACTCAAAGTTAGCAAGAGAGATCAAGATAGAGAAACTCAAGAGCTTCAACCTTGCATCTATTTGTCTGTTGAATATTGAGAGTGAACTCATCCTGTACACACCATTGTTGGTGTTTGTGAGGTCTCATTGTATTCGAGAGTTCTAGTGGTAAAACTTATTTTGCAAGTGGGTTTGACTATTTCCCACTTTGTACTTGGGTTGGTGTTCTTGTTGAAGGTTTTCCGGGTTCTTGGTGAAGAACTCTTTGATGCTCTTGGATTAAAGCATTGTGAGGTGGTCACTCCTCGGATCAAAGTGATTGTAACCGGTGGTCTCTTTCGGTTTTATGGAGACTTTTAGCACGTTGTGCTAGTGGAACTCTTGACGGAGGTCAAGGAGTGGATCTTTGTTGGATTTCAACCGAACCACTATAAATCTCGGTGTCATCTCTCCAATCCCTTAACTCATTACTTACTTGCATTTATATTGTTGTCATTAATTATTATTGCTTCATTGTCCTCAAAAAATATATATATATATGTGTATATATATATATATATATATATATATATAGTTTAAAGAGTTTAATATAAAGGTTTTTAAGTAGAAAGATTTTTTAAGAAATTTTAAATTTTATTTAAAAAAGAGGACATAAAAACTATTCAACCATCCCTTCTAATTTCTAAATTATCATTTAATCATAAACAGGCTCTAATAACACTCAAGACGCCCAACAACTTACTAATTATCACTTACACACCGACCAAAGTAACACTAAACATCCTTAAACAAGTTATACATTGAATTAAATATTTCGGCCCATTACAGACCCCTTCTATGGCCGTAGGAGGTACATAGCTCCCTGGCTTCGATTTTCAAGCATTCTGCTCATGTTCAAACTTCATATTTCATCATTTTAATCACATGGAATCACCTCTAAGTGTCTAAACTCCATATTAACATAAAAACATAGCATGCAATGTGAGATCATCATTAATTTGAGTTAATCTTCACTTTCTCTCTCTAAAAACATAAGAACACAAGAGATTAAGAGTTTCTAACCTTTGATCCAGAAGATTAACACTTGTTTAGCTTGAATTAACACTTGATAGATAGCGGAGAATGAGATCCTTTGAGCCCGCCAAAGGAGAAAGAGGCAGGCGCTAGCTTATAATTTCTGTTGTCCAATCAGCGGGATTGCAACACTAGACTAAGAGAATGGAAGACTTTCGTTTTCTTGCTCATTAACGCCCTTCCTTCGGCTTGCTATGTTCGATGGAATAATTTCTTATATGTATTACCATATCCCTAAGGGTTAGGGCCACTTTTTACGGGTCAGACAAAGTGTTGCTTCAGAAAACATGGGTATTGAAAATCTTACGTAGATTTTTATCGGATTGTTCACCTTTGTGTCTGGCTATGTATATACAGTAGATTACTTAGAGGTTTACTTTATTCTTGATTGCTTTCCAGTCTTCAATCCTTTGCTCCTACCATTGAAACAGAACATCTTTCCGAACAAGGGAGACTTCAGCTTCTTGATCAAATTCATCAACATGCAAAGCAAAATCTCTTATTAATCTTCAATTTCTAGCACTTCGTCTCTCTAACTTTCTCTCTCACCAAGGATACCTAGTAAGTGAGTGTTTCTAGATCTTCAAGATGATAATAATGAACCCAAATCCATGTTTGATGACTTGAAATAGCCTTGTTTTTGCATAATATTGCCTTAATCTTGCTTAATCTCACTTTCTCTCTCTAGATTATGTATTTCTCTCTCTAACACACACACTCAAATATTCCAGCACACAATAGTGTGTATTTTAGGTGAAAATTGACTTTATATAGTAAGCTTATACCCCTTATCCATTAACGTACTAGCTACTTTAAGTAACTTTAATATTTGTCCCATTTTCTTTTGTCATCCCTAGTTTGACCTAAATAGTAATACCTTAATACTTTATATCTTGATACTCTATTTCTTTTATGGTTAAAATATTTTATCCAAAAATCTGGGTGTTACACTTAACGGTATGTCGGCAGGAACAAAAGAGAAAGGGCCATCAACGAGTTTTAACATAACCGGTCGACTCCAGAAGAAAGTGTCAATAATTTATTGGGTCAAATAAATACATTCAGCCAACGGACTGAGAGTAACATGACTTATAAAATGAAAAAACTTGAATTTGAGAGAAAAAAACGTTGGCACTAGAAGAAAATGAACCAAAACTACATTAAGAGACTCATTTCGAAAAAGAATTCGAGTTTTACATTCCCGCGCATAATCACTTTACGGGACATGTTTTGAAGACAACTTTCGTGAGGAAGAAAAGAATTAAAGAATTGTATGAATAAGATGAATGAAATGTATTTTTATTATTATTAATGTAAGCGGAATATTATTATTAGTTTTAATGTTATGAAATTTTTGTTTTTATTATTTGTTATATTTTTATTTGTATACATTTTATAAATATTTTTGTTGTTTAGTAATTAAATGTAAAATAAAATAAATTAAAAAAAGTGAAAAAAATTTGGGTTAGGATATACTAGGTATTTGGGTAAGAAAGAGAAAAGAGAGGAAAATGTGATATTACACTGATACAACATTTGGATAAGAAAGAGAAAAAGGTGAGCCATACGCATGGCCTAAGAAAACAAACATCTAGAAAAATGAAAGAAAAACGAAAATAAGAATTCAGGATGTGGCAACAAGAAAGTAAGAGAGGTTATAGGTTAGACGAAGCCTAGCCTTGAACCATGTAGTAGTAGCATAGTCAAGCCTTAAGTTAATAGAGTCATAGCGATGCCAAAACAAACTTTCTAGAACCATGATTAAGCCCTTATAAAACTAAAACTCTTGAACTTAATTCAAAAACCAAATATTTCCTGGCTAACAAAATTAACCCCACCCATGCTGCACGCCTGCACGTGTATTACTTGATGTCTTTTGTCTAAAAAAACTTAAAAGAAGATTTTCTTTCCCGTACGGGTTTCGCGAAGGTGCCGAGCCTTTGGCTTTAATATATATTGTCTAACCGGAGTTATCCGCGACCATTTCTAACACAATTTATAGCCCACCTTTGATTGAAGCCCCTGAGATTTTGAACATTTGACCTTCTCTGTGAGAGGCAAAAGTAGGGATAACAATGGATCGGGTGATGTCATATCCACATCTATATCCATTTGATTTTTCATCATCCATATTCATAACCATATCTATTTAATTTTATCCATATCCATCGGATTAAACGGGTAAATTGATATCCATTGAGTACCAAAAGAATTTTTCCCACAATAAAATACCATATTTTTATATATAATTTATGATCTTTATTGATATAAATACATATTTTCTTCCACAAAAAAGGAATCAAAACATAACTTAATATAACTACAATTAGGAGCATAAAGCATAGTCTCTTTCACTTTGACACTTAAACATATTTAATCGATACAACTGTACAAAAATATTAGAGAAAAGTGTGTGAATTTAATCTACAAAATTATATATATATATATATATATATATATAAATTGGATCAATATAGGTCCTATGCTTAAACATATATCCCAAAGGCCAAATCTGGACCATTAGATTTTTAAATCAATAATCAAGATCTAATAATGGTATTATTGTAATTAATGAAACAATTATAAGATGTAATTATAGAAAGAAGGGTATTATGGGAATCTCCCTTCCATAAATCTCGCCCTTTCTTAAAAATCTTGCTTCTTTCTTTTTTTCCCTCTAAGTCTTGCTAGCCGAAAATGTTAACTTTTCCAACCGAAAATGATAACATTTTTCCAGTTGAAAATGATAATTTTTCCGGATGAAAATAATAAAAATATACAACATTCTAAATAATAACATTATCTAGATAAAAATGATAAAAATATGCTCCTTCCAGCCGAAAATGATATAACTACAAATGATAACAAATTTCAGTTGAAAATGATAACAATATACAAGATTTAAAATGATAACATTATCCAGATGAAAATGATAATAATATACAAGATTCAAAATGATAACATTATCCAGATAAAAATGATAAAAATAGACTCATTTTAAGTCGAAAATGATAAAACTTCACATGATTCAAAATGATAACAATTTTGTAGCATTTTCATATGATTTGCATTTTCAAAATAAAATGTTCAGAAATATGGGAAGAGCTCCCGATGAAAATGATAAAAATAGACTCATTTTAAGCCGAAAATGATATAAAGACACATGTTGTTAGCCGAAAATGATATAAACACATGTTTCGAGCCAAAAATGATATACATACACATGTTTACTGCCGAAAATGATAAAACTTCACATAATTCAAAATGATAACAATTTTATAGCATTTTCATATGGTTTGCATTTTCAAAATAAAATATTCAGAAATATGGGAAAGTGATCTTGTTTGAAGGATGACTAAAAAATGAATAAATTGGTATAAATTTTTTGCTCAAATTCTTAAAATTAAAATAGTTATGACCATTTAAAAATTTAAGGGTAAAATATAAAATAAAAAAAGAAAGTTGTGGGTTTATTATATGAGGCGCGTGTCTTCAATTTTGGAATTGCTAATTCCTATTTTACCATTTTAAATGAATAGCTGAGATTAGGCTTTTAATATTTATGTTTAAGGGTGAGACTATATAAGATCTTACCTATATCTTTAATAATATATGTATATAAGTTTTAAAATTATAATACATATATGAAATTATGAGTTGTATTCAATAAAGTCTATTTAAAAAACATAGTTCTAAAATTTTAATATTTAATCATAGGTATACAATCACATATGATTTGTAAAAGCATCACATGTGAATTACGAAAAATTACGAAAATACCATTTCGTTCAAATTTTTAAAATTTAATCTAGACCATTGATACTATTGATCCAAAGGCTAAAATTAGGCCCTTAAAACTATAAATTAATTATGGACTATATTAAACATTCTTCATGAAGTTATACTTAATTATATAAAACTATAACTATATCAAATTTAATTCAGGTTAATGAACACATTCATGGATGAAAAACCATTATCCATTTCCATTCCACTAAACATTCATGTCAATTTCTCCGATTTTCACTTATTTAACTTCATCCATATCTATCGCAGATGGATTGAATTGGATGGATTATTATTGGATCGGGTGACAATTGGCATCTCTAGAGAAGATTATCTAGTAAACAACCAAGATACTTGATGTGTATTGTAAATTTTAGTTGTTAACCCTCGCTATCACTCCTTAAAACACCAAGATTGTTTTATATTAATATTGTTATATTGAAAACCAAACTGTTAATTAACCAACAAAAAGTCGCTCAAGTTTGGCTAAACTCCAAAAGTCGTCTTTTCATGAAAAAGCCGAGAAGCGTCCATTACAAATAAATCGGGTCTGTTAAGTATAACGTTTGGGCCGGGGCACTAACCCCAGCCCCCGGCGGCCGGAACCCAGAAAAAGATACGGATACAAGTGTGCACTCCACAACTAATCCGAATTAGCTTTACTTGAAAACCTTTTAGTTTCAAGTACCCACAATTACCTGAACATAATGATAACATTAAAATCATCAACATCTAATAACTTCTAGTGGGTGCATATTTTAACAAATAAAAAATCAAAAGCAAAAAATTAACCTACACAATAAAAGAACCAGAAACTATAATATAAGTTCACAATTACAGACCTTTTCAGTAATTTTTGGAACAAAAACAAACTTAAATAATGCTTTAGAAGCATGTTACAGTCAAGATTTTCATTTATCAACGGTAACGTTGCCCAACCTCGTCCAGGTAGGGTATCGGGTATGGCAAGATAGGATGTAGATAGTTGTACGTCTACCCAGGGGTAGAGATTGTTTTCCAAAAGACCCGACCCAACATTCATTGAGGAAAAACAAGCAAAACAAAAATTGATTTCAAACAAAGTAAAATCAGTTGTGTTTCTGTTGCAAATTGCAATACAATAATTAGTTTCATGCCAAATCTTCCTTCAGATCAGATGACCAAATCAAAATCAAGAATGTTGTTGCACTTCTCAAGTGAAACAATCTAATGCCAAGACTTTTTGCTTGAAACCTGCAATCAAATCAGTAACTATATGCATATGCAGTTTGAATTTACTAGATCTGTTTTCACCTTCAAGTTACTGAAAAACTTAAATAAATTGATATATGTGATTAATAAATTCAATAGAAATTCCATATGAAAGAATCACAAACCAGTAGTTCCCACCTTAAAAGGTTTTTCATTCACATAGTTCCTTGTTCAAATCAGCCAGCATTCTCTATTCCGTTTGACTCGCGGTCATAGGGCTCTTTTGACTTGTTTACATAAAAGTAGTTCCCAACATAAGAAAATGTAGGTGCCTATGTTCTATAACAAATTATTCTTCATTCCCATGCATTTTTCTCTAAATAGTTTTCAGCATTCGAAAAGAAAAGGCAAGTTAACTAATTTGATGTCTAATACGTCTATACGTATTTGACCAAAAGTCAAAACACAATTCCTAAACAAGAATCATGGTCAAACATATATGCAAAAAGAAAATAAAAATTAAAACTATTTAACTAATAAACTATGATAATTATGCAAATATAACTATATTGATAGCTTGTGAAGTGAATAATAAGAGATTAATTTTAGTTTAAGATATATCTTAAAACTTAAATACTCCACAAGTCAAAACAATACTAGGGTTAGTGAGTAGTACTAATTTTCTTTAAGTGTCTACAGAGCGACTTTAACTTAATCATCTACAGATTTATAAAGATCCATCATCCATGGATAGTATTAGCAGGTCAAAGGTCACTTGGTAAGTACATAATATACCTTAGCCAAGAATTTTGTTACGTGGTCGATTTGAATATAGAGTAAATTTACTTAAAAATAGTCACCTGGTTTGGTAGAAATCACAGGTTTAGTCCTTAAAGTTTTAAGTTTGAAAATTACTGAGATCATCCATACTTGCTCTTTAATGACGGTCAAGGACGCAATTCACAGTTGTGTAAATATATAAATGACCAAAATACCCCTATTAATGAGTCATTAATGAGCATTCATGGTGGTTAAAAATGGTTCTCACAGTTCTCGCATTAAGAACGGTTCTCAAATAAACTTCTCCCTATATATACATATATAAAACTAAAGTAAGATACTAATAAATTATTCACTTGAGTTGGATGTAATCAGTTTAGTAAAGAAATCAAAAGGGGATTTTTAAACAGTTTTAAATATATTACCATATTATCTGGTTTTGCTAATTTCAGTAATATATACGTGCCTTTAAGACACATTCGTATATTCCATGTGCAATTGATCAACTTTAATGCGATGCAAATATACCTTTAACGTCTTGAAAGTGAAGCACAACCTTGGTCTCTTGCCAGACTTCTCAGGTCGCCCTCATCACTTGTGAAGAACGATAACTTTACCTCTTGTTCTTTCTGGAAATGAGAAATGACAGAAACCAAAACCACCTACAACCAAAGTTTACATGTATTAGATTAATTAAAAGAATCTAGATGCAGACAGTAACTACACATACTTTAATGGATATTGCTAGCCAATCTTTTCTCAAATGGCAATAAAGATGTTAATGCAAAAAAGAAACAAATTTTGTTTTATATAATTGTCAAACTAGTCATGCACAAAAGCAAGAGCAACATTCATTCAAATTAAAATTCACAACTTCCCACTAATTTCCATTTTTCTTCCGCATCAGCGTTAAATCTTTTTTTAAAACTGTTATAAAATGTGAACTCAAAGACGAATTCTATGTTTCAATATATACACACTAATCTAGCTAAGAAATTTTCCATTGAATCATAAAGTGGAAATGCAATTGCTACGATAATCGATAAGGAAAATAATCTTATGGAGCACAATAATACATTGAACAAGACAATCTCTTTGACATTTTCCTAAAGTAAATTTAAACATTACAATCAGAGTTGGTCCATCTTTAATATATATTTAAAAAAAGGAGTTATGATGTCATCATTTTACTTTTAGAATTTCTCTTACAAATCATCCTCCTTTATTTCCTAAAATGGCTAACGAATGAAGAGTTTCTTACGTTAAAAGCCTTAAGCCATTAATTTTGAGTTGGGAGCGGATCTTAAGTAGAAATGAGTTACTCATCTTCTTAACCGGATCCATGTCATTCAAAAACATTCTTCAACGAAACCCTAATTCCTCATTCAGCTATTATCAAAATTTTGTTGGGCAATTTTCACCATCAACTATCGGATCCCATGTCAATTCCTAATTCCACTAACAACTATTTTGAGTTGCGAGCAAATCTTAAGTAGAAACGGGTTACCTATCTTAATCGGATCCCATGTCATCCAAAAGCATTCTTCAACGAAGGAAGATCTCCACTCATTTCATTCATTCGGTGCCTGTGGGCTTCAGTAGCGACACCTGGAACTCCACTTCCCAGATTCAAGGCAAAGGAACTAATTCCTGATTCAACTATTATTGAATGTCGGTTGGGCAATTTTTATCAACTATCAGATCTCATGTCAATTCCTAATTCCACTAGCGCAAATATGTGAGTATATCAATTTTTTCTATCTTCTGATATTCATGAATGTTTCTTGATTTATTATCGATATATGGATTTATTATATGTTTAAGGTTTCACACCGTAATTTTTTAAAATTTACATTATAGATTCCCCGTGTATATACATTGGGTATTAAGCTAGTATTTAATAATAAGAGCAAGGATGATTATAAAGTATTTATTATTACAAAATTTACTTGATGAATAAAGTGCCCAATACTTACCATGCACAATTGCAATATTTAAGAACAGCTTAGTTTATTCTATTTCTTAAATCACATCTTTATTACTCGTATCAGTTTATTCCACTTCTTAAATCTCATCTTTATTACTCGTAAATTGAACCTACAATCACACGTTCAAACTCCTCGCTTCATATAGATACGACCCATGAAATTGAAACATAAAACAACTAAAGATCATAAAACAGCGTCCAAGTTGTCTCCTCGTAATACTGAATCAGTGATGTTTCCTGTGGAAATAGAGTACTAGGATGTCTACCAAATACAAGAAATTATTACTAAAGTTACAATGAGTTGAGAACTATATCTGTTGAGCAATCTCACTAACTGGATAAGTACACAGTCACTCAAGTATCCGAAACATTCACTAAGGCCACTCCCAAGTATCAATTTGGTCGCATTTATGCTGATTCCATCAAAAAAAATTGTAATGCAACAAAATATTCTAGGTTTGAGGTCTTTGTCAAATCTAAGGTTGCAAATGACAAACATGCCCACGAATCAACTCAAAAGAATAACCTATAGATGAATTGTCAAACATATTTGAGTAGATTCAATGGCACCTTTACCATTTTACAAACTCTATACACTATAAAAGATTTAAATTCAAGGGCGTTTTGTCATCTTACAATTTTCCAGCAAAAAAACTTGTCAGAATCACTATAAACAAAACCAAATTGATGCCTGGGTGGTCTCTAAAGTTGTTCTAATATTTAAGTGGCCTTAATGAAAATTTTAGAATACTTGGGTGGATTATGTATGCAGCATCCCGATAAATTCGTACTCAATTAGTTTTTGTATTTTTGTATGTAGTACCTAAGGTAATGCACTTGGTATTCTTAATCTTTATGTTATTTAAGTAATTTAAGAACATCCTCCAAATAGGGAAAATAAACCCAGGTTAAAACCACTTTGGCCCTTGGGGATTAGATGCGTGATCTACTTACTATGGCAGATTTTGACCATATTTATTATATGGTTGAATAAACTAACTTTGTGCATAAACTTAGCGTTGGCAACCCACAAGCAAACAAAGAAAAAACAAATTTCTTTCTCGACGGTCGAAGAATCTAAAGAAGGTACATCTATTTGCATCAAGAGTTTAAATGATACTTACGGCAATGAGCATTAATCAAACTATCAAAGACTTAGAAAGAAACTGTTTGCAAGAATCAAACCCAACAATCGACGACTAATCAGTTGGTCTAGTGTACGAAATCTAACCAAAACAATTATCAATTTTCTTCTTTCTAGCTACATAGTTGCTAATCCTATAACACGCATACACACCCTTTTTTTCTCCGAAAAAAGACGTTACCAAACGTATACCCTTTGCCTCAAGGCTGGAGATATATTTAGGAAGTATCCTAACACCAATCAGTGTAACAACGGGAAGAAAATAACTACATTTAAGATCTGATTAGGATTCTTCATATAACTAACTGCATATCACAGAAAAGCATCCTTCACTTGTGAAATAACTACATTTATTGACGAGGTTATCCTACATAGATAAAGAGCTATAGACGCTTTCCGTACAAGCAAGTATCCATCCAATCAAATTTATAGCTGACGTTATCCCAGCATGTTAGATTCATAGTAGCAATTAGCAAACATGCCAATTGTGGAATGTAATTCATACTTCTTTGTAGGAGTTAAAAGTATGATAACCCATGATGCAATTATCATAAGCATGGGATAGCATCAGGCTGTTAAACTACCATAAACAGTTTAAGGTCTAGCAGAAAAACATGTTACATACTTACATATTTATTGTCAAGACCAATGGCTAAGCCCTACAACAATCCTTAGGCCAAAGAAACAACTTACTCTAATTGTGTGAAATCTCGCACACTGCTTCAATTGCTGCATACAGTTAATCACCATTCCTTCACCTGAAAATATGACTCTTTTTAAGTTAGAAATATATACCACAAAAACATAACCAAATAAGAATAATGTGTTGATTAAACTATTTACCTGCAACATATTCCCTTTGGCTTTGTGATTTACGGGAAGTAGACCAAGTTCATCACTCACTTTAATGCACTTCAATGCACTTTCTGGTGAGATGAACTCCATAACCACACTGACACACAACTGCACAGATATAGTAAATGGCATTCATAAATATCACCAATACAATTTCTTCTGATCATTTTTTTTCTTTTTCCTAAATGATCAATAGGTAAATATCTTAGATGTCTCAAAAGTTACTTGAACTCAACTTAAAAGATTTTATAGATCCAACTGCTACTACTACTCAACACATGTTTACTTTCACTAAATACACAATAATTGGAAAGGGATGGACTTTCTAGTGTACCTTTAATTTCATGCAAAGTCTAACACATTCCACGTTAATTCAGAATATATGTACCTTTAAACATGTTCTACAGTGGATTTCGGAAAGCCTGAGTGCAAGACTAAAGAAAGATTAATACTATTAAATCAGAATATATGTGTGTCTAATTCTAAGGATAAAACAGCTTGTGCAACATTAATGCCATTACAGTACCTTAACTTAATGAAAAATCAAGCGCCATACCTGAAGGGAAATGTTGAGAAAGTGTATATAAATATGTGTCTGGGTGCGTAACACACACATATATACACTCACACACGTGCACCCATACATATATATTTATATACACTTTCCTCACCTTCAGGTATGGCGGTATATATAGACATATACGTATCTGCAATCATATCTTGGCTTTGTATGAAGTCTAAAGAAAGCCCTCGAAAGGAAATGTGGGACCATGATGCCTTGCTGGATAAAACCCATGAAAGGCAGAAGACCTGCTGCAACAGAAAATGATGAATACTTTCTTATAGAAATCCAGATAATGAATTTTTTAAATGATGAAGTTTATGTTTCCACTTGTAAAATTAGCTACGAAATAAAATTCCAGTATATTTCTAAAATGACTTCTATTTCAATATAAACCCCTAATCAAGTGAACTATAATTTCTCAACATTATGTTTCATAATCATAAAGTAAAAATTAAATATAATTGTAATAAACTAATAAGGAAATCCGTTTCTGTTTGCAGGATATGAAAAGCATATACATATTGTAGGCTCTTGACCATCTCTTTGACTTCCACCAAATTCATCAAGCCAATTGAAACATCCTTGAAAGGAATATCACAAACAAAAGGATTTAAATATAAATAAATTAGCAATTATGTAATCTATATATACTTTGAACCTTATCTAATATTTTGTAAAAAATAAAACACAACCCTGAAAAAGAGAAGATATGGAAAGCAATTAATGTTAATTCAACAAATATGTGCTTTTGACAATATCTTTCAGAAAGATTTAATGCACTAGTTATCATGGAAATCTAGGGATTGCTTCAAGTAATTACCTTATCACTTGTGAACAACATTAAATTTACCTCTTTTTCTCTCAATGATATAGAAAATTTAAAATTACAACGCTTGCGTGCAGCTTCATAATCCAAGAGATGTCAAAATGTAGTTTGACTTTAATACCCTTTTATATAACACTTTTGAAGACCACCTGTGATGAAGATTTACGAGTATTAGATTCATAAAAAATCTAGATAAAGACAGTAACTACCAATAAACTAATCGAGAGAATGACAAATTACAAGAATATTGTCATTGCTGAGGTCATTATGACTATGCAATTTAATTTTCACATGGGAATTAAGTTCATTTCATTAAGGTAATGCAAAGAAAGAAACAAACTTTGGACTTATATGAGTAGTCATGCAAAACATTAAAAGCAAACATTTGTTCGAATTGCAATATTACGTATTCCAACTAATTTCCATCTTCTTTCACATTTTGGCATCAACAGACTACACCCGGAAATCAAAGGCTAAAATCGGAGGTATTTTGAAGAAAGTTTTTTATGTTTTGATAATTTGCTAATTTACCAACAAATTCTTCCATGTAATCTTAAAGTAGAAATGTAATTATTAAGACAAACTAAAAAGGATATTAATTTGTGATTTAGGACATATGAAGCAGAACACATTGTAAATAAATTTTATAAGAAACTCGAACATGAATGGAATCAGCAAGAAATTGATATAAATATTCAAGAAATTGATATAAATATTCAAGGAATATAGATTTTAAACATTCAAGGAATATAGATTTTCTTTTAAAGAATCCTCCCTAGCACAAAACTTATCATGCACTCTTGGTTTTAAAAAGCGGGATGCACGCTGATGCGTTTAGAGTCCCGGGAGCCGATGCGTGATGCACTCGCATCACGAACCCGATGCGCCCAATTTTCACAAAAAAATACTTTTAAGCTAACTTTATACCTTGTAAATACTTGTATATAAAAAAATCTTCAATTAATACCAAAAGTAGTTTAATAGTAGTTCATAAATGTTGGATAACATAACAGGCAAGTACGCTTAGGAAAATCAAAACAACCAAAAGACAAATCATCAAGCCCTCACTACCCTTTCCCCCTAAGAAGTTCTCCAAACTTTCTCTAGTCACAAACTAAATGTCCACAAGATCCGCATCATCAAACTCAAGCACGTCTCCATCTCCCACATCATCGGTCATTCCAATGTTTTCCTCCACCTCATCATCTTCATTAACAAGAGCAAGTCTTTTTCCTTTATCATTTCTTGATGGGCCGACCCCATCACCACCTCCTCTTCTTGATCCTCTAGTGAAATAATTTGGCTCATTAACCCCAGAAGTTCTACGCACCGCATCCCATGTAAGATCATCATCAAGAAAAACCCATCACAGGTTTTTTTAAGCTCATTCCAGTAAGTAAGACCACATAAAAAAAACGCATCGGCCACATCATGCATCAGGCGACCGCATCAGAGTGCGTCTTGTAGCCCCCAGCGCATTAGACCACCGGATGCGTTTCAACCACCACATCGGGCGCATAACGCATCTGATGCGCACTTTTTTAAACCAAGCATGCACTAGTTCAAATTTAAGATGTAATATTGTCGGTCTTATCTTTAGTACTCGTAAAAGGGACCCGCCATGCTTGTTAACTCTTCTCATTTGAGATAAGTTCGACACATGAAAAGACATCATTGCACGACTCAAACGAATATACCCAATATCCAATTTTTTAAATAAATTTCCATTTCAATACCGATAAGTATTGAGTCATTGACCGGCAACTACCCAAATCGAAACGTGATGTTAGCTACTACGCTATAAAGGAATAAGTTGCACTCCTCCACTTGCAATTTCTTGTGGCGTAGTGGTAAGCACTTAGGTCCTACAAGTGGTATAAGAGCAGGTCACGGGCTTGAATCCCATGGAAGGCATTTGTGCAACCATTATCCTCTAACAAAGAACTTGTTCGTGCTAGAAAACACGGCCGGGAGGGAGGGTGTCATTACTCCCTGAATCGAAACATGTGTTGCCTGCTACGCCATAAAGGAATAATGCGCCTTCTCTGGCAGCAATTGCTTTTGGCATAGTGGTAAGGGCTTAGGTCCTACAATAAGAATCATTCTACTTTCTTCTTAATGAATATATGTCAAAAAAGTAATGCATTTTCTCATCTTTATCCACCATCACATTTTCTATGTACTATAAAGGAATTTCTCCAAACCTCTCAAGCTTATAATAAATAATATAATAGTAAAAAAAAAGTCTTCTACACATCTATGTCACTTCATACATCCTTAAACTCTACTAAAGAACAGACAAGAGTATAGAGATATAAGTTAAGACAAGAGTACAATGATGTCAGTTGTTCCCGGAAATACTATTTACGTAACACCGATTTTTGGTCCTTAAATAGAAGTTACAAGCAATACAATCGTCTCATGATGATCTAACGTAGAGCATTAATCTTTATTCAATTTAAATTAAATTGTAGTTAGATATTTTTTGTATTTTATACTTAAACTAATGCACTTCTTAATGTTTAACGTTCCTGTAATTCACTAAATGGCTGAACAACGCGTAGGGATCGACTGAGTTTATGTTTTATCTATAACAGGTCAAACAAGTATAATAGTAAATTAACTTAACAAACATGTTGAAAGACGCCCACGGTGTATTATTAATGCACAAAACCTCCATTATCATTTTCTTCGAAAAAATTACATATTTGAAACACCATAATATTTGAAATCATATTTGTCACACTAGTTACAAATTACAACTTTCAAAAATTTGTACAAGACGTGTTAGGGGTCAACGTGAGGACCATTATTAATTGTTACACAAACCGCTCCACCCATCCATTATGCTACATATATATCAAAAAAATTCAAGAAACTCACGTGTAATATTTTTTGACCAAAACTTTCATTTAATTCCGACTTCTATTTAACTAAATGATTGCTAATTTAAGGTCCACATTAAGCAAAGTCAAAGGAAATCTAAGATAGATCCAAGAACATTAAAGGACAAAAAGCATTATCCCCGCACTTGATTCAAAGTAACAATCACGTCAATCATGGCATGAATTCTCATGATATTTTCCTCTTTTTTAACATAACTTGATTACCAGTAATTTTAAATTTAAGTTCTAGAATGTAATTCATGTCATAAAACATGATGCATATTATATAAGCATGAGCCAACAGGGAACAAACACCCAAAAACAGTTTGTAAAACACATTACATCTTTAACTTTTTAAGCTCATGAGTTACAGATTTTCACGCATTCTTACTCTATCTGTGAAACCTCACGCATTTCTTCAATAGTTTTCTGCATGCGGTTAATTACCATCTTCTTCACCTGATAAGAAAACTTTCTTAAACTAAATATTTCACCACCACAAAAAACATAGTCCAATGGAGAATAATGTGCTTTTATAATATTTACCTGCACCATTTTCCCGTTTGCTTTGTGATTTACAGGAAGTAAACGTACTTCATCACTCACTTTAATGCATTCAGATGCACTCTCCGGTGACATGAATTCAATAACCACGTTGACACATGACTACACAAAAGTCAAAATCGTAAAATTTGAATCAGCTTTTTTTAAAATTTATTACATTAAATTTCTTCAGAAGAACTTGCAACACATTACCTTAATTTTCTTGATTTGGTAAGGACAACCAGCAGGAATAATAAATGCGTCACCGACATTTTGCTCAAAACTCCATACCTCAACATCTAATTACAATATAATAAAGAAATAAAAAATGAAATTATTATTGCATGAAGCTAGAGAAGGAATTAGAATTTAGAACTAACTCACCGAATTCTTCCTTGAGTCTTGTTTTATGATCATCATCTAAGTAGAAGACTTCATCAAAAAGTGGATGAACAACCTGTAGTGCAAACACAAAATAAATACTTAGCTTATCTTTTTATCAAACGAAAAAAGAGAAAATGCTAACTATACCATTTTGGGAGAGCCATAAGATCTGGTAAGCTTATCATTATATTTTCTAAGATAGTCTAAAAGCTTTGGAACATCTTCTCTACGAAAAACATCCCACTGGGCCCCACAACGATCAGCATCTTCAGAAAAATCTTCATCATCTGATTCTGATTCTGATTCTGATCCGTCAGATGCTAAAACCTCGTCATTGTTACGCGTGTTCTCCAACCTTAAAGTTGTCAAATCTACATCATTCTCACATGTGTCATCCAACCTTGATGAGCTGGCAAACATTTCTTCGAGCTTATTACGCTTAGCAATCTTCCTTGAAGACTTGAGATGATCTTGTGAATTGTACTTATTCATCAAGAACTTCACTTTATTAAGTATTCTCTCAGGAACCAAATGCTCGGTGGCATGAACAAGAACATTAACCTAAATTCAAACAAGAAAGATTACTATAAATTATGAGAAAATTTTCCATAAGACGCAATTTAGAATAAATGAAAATAGAGAGTTACCACGTCATAAGCATGCCAACGTAAATTTGATAAAAGATCTGCATCCATAGGGTTTTCCTTTTCTAATCCACCATAAGAGATGCTAACATAAGAGCCCAAATTACAGTTTTCAGTTTCATGTCCTTGATTTGCAGCAAGATTCAAAAAACCAGTGAAGGGATTAAAGTATTCTTGAACAGGTAATGATTCGATTACAGCATTGTAATGATTAGGGAAGTGGTCTTGAAGGAAACCCAAAGAAAACCGAAGCTTGAACCTCAAAAATTCATTCCACACATTTTCGTGTGTTGTTCCAGCCGAAAATATTTGTTTCCTTCTAAATTCGATTTCACACCGGTCAGAGGTGTGTTTTGATTTTCCTATTTCAGTTTTCTTACGGGATTCCATACTCTTCTGAAGATACTCGCCTAAAATGAAGACACTATCCCAGTTAACATCTGCTTGACTTTGAAGCACATCCTGGATAATTAAAGGTTGTCCATTTCCCCAATGTTTCATAAAATGATCAAGATTCTTTTCACGAAATTCTTGTTTGGTTGAAAAATATAACTCCTTGTTCTTGTTTCCAATCACATTTCCAACTTTTTCACTACCCATTTCATCACTTTTGTCACATAGCAAGCACGGTGAAGATTCAGATTCAGATTCAGATTCAGGCAACCCGTAAGATTTCATGAGCTTATAATCAGAAACTAGTTTTTTAGCACTTTCCTCAAGATCTTTAGTGAAACCAAACTGGAAAAAAGATGTTAATCTTAGAAATCCTTCCCCACAACCACCTAAAGTTTTTGGTGGGCATCTTATTTTTCCACCTACATGAAATCTCCAAGTTATGTTTCTTAACTTTTTGGTTCTAACCCTTTTTGTGGTTTTTAAATTCTCGAGACTTGAGTGTAAATATCCATCACGAAATTCTTGAGAACAATGTATGCAGATGATGTATGGGCAATATGGGCAGCTTCGGTGAGCATCGACAATGCCTGCTTTGCAAAAACTGTTGGACCATATAAATAAATAAAATAGAAACTGTAAGATTAATTAAAACTGAATAATCAGGGATTTGATAAATGATGTTTGAAAACCTACCTGCATTCATTCTTCTGAGGATATCTTACAACCTGAACTTGTAGAACATCATGACTTATTCCTGTAATTATATTTAAGACAATGACTATTAATAAAATTTAAATTTAAAAAAAAATAAAAGACAAAAAGCTATTTGCAGATCTACCAACCCGGCCCGTTTGACCCATCTACCTTTATTTTTAGCTTCGATATCCAGCTCAATGATCTTTTCTAGATTCATTTTTTCCATCACCGGAAGAAGCTCCCGGATCATGTGAAGATGTTGACTAAAGTCAAACTTCGTTCCATGATTGAAAACAATCATCTCATTTTCAGGATCAGATACAACCACATCCTCTTCAAGATCATAGATAACTGGCTCCTGAATCATAAGAATAAACAGATTTGTATCAGAACATAACAGTACTAAAAGTGACCACACACATTGTTTTTTAAGGTAATCAGTCAAACCTTTGCTTTGACTTTTTTAGAGTTTCTCCTTGTACAGGCGTCGCAGGGGCAATCTCCTTGGCACACGGGACACTCTCTCATGATTGACTTTTTACAGTAAAACCTAAATATTTTAGATTAACAAAACAGCAAAACCTTAATGTATATCACCGAAATCACACAAAGTTATTCTGTGCATTAAGACATAATGCATAAATCTTCACTTCTTTAATCAACACATGCTATTTTACGTGAGTATATAACAACAATTCAATATAAAATGGTAAAACAAACCTTTTGTTGATACAATCTTTACAAAAAAACTGCTCTTTGCAAGTTGAACACTTCACAAGAACACAATAGCTACTCAATTTACACCAATGGCACTTCTTGGTGATCTTTTTGGCAGCTTCTTTTATACTTGGTAACATCTACATGTGTAAACGAAAACAGTAAATGAAGTAAAAACAATTTACACAAATCAAGAAACAATGTGATTATCTAGAAGCAAAATTCGACAATTTGTGTAATGAAGAATAACATGTGTTATAGTTATATATGAAGTTTGTAACTGAAATGAACACGTAACTCACAAATTTACATCAAATAACATCATATTGCTTTGTACAGAAGCCATGATGAAACAATTTACATAGAAAGTTCAACATTTGGTTGACGAAAGCATGAATAGAAAACAGTATAACAGAAAAATTACAATGAATGGAGTACAACTTGGTTTTAGATAAATTATATTAAACTGTCTGGACTCTGGATTAAGGGGGCAAAATGAAGTCTTTAGAACTCCATGAATGTTTTCATTACTAATTTTATCATTAATTTAATAATAGATGTCGTAAACATATTTCATAATTTCAGCATCTATCAAAGAGGAAAAAATGCGTTGGTGGATAAACCCATCCCACCTGAGCCGGTTGACATGCCCTAGACGTTTAACTATCTTGACTAGTTACCCAACTCACCTAACCCGTTTGACCTGTCCAAAAATGTTACAAGGTTTAACATGATACCCAATCAATCCGACCTGTTTCATCATCCCTGAAGCGTTACCCTACCCACCCGGCAAGCTCAACCTACCATAAAAAATTTTAAAAGTATGACCACAGCCGACCTGCATAAGTCATTACGTTAACCACCCGACCTCTTTGATGGGGGGGGGGGGGGGGGGGGGGGGGGGGGGGGG
>JAUEJL010053013.1:0-32673 GCA_032274825.1 Drosophyllum lusitanicum
AGAACTGCGAAAACCAGTCTTGGTCATTCAAGTGGTAAGTGGAATTCATGGATGAAGAGCGTGGGGAGATTGAGTGTGACAAGGTGCATGTAAGTAATTCATGGGTGGGCAATCCAATTAAAGAAGAGAAAATTAGACGGTTAAGATTGGTTTTCGCAGTTCTTGTAGGAAAAACAGTTCTCGTTTGACCTATGTAATAGACCACTTTTTTGTTTGACATATGTACAACAATATTTTTGTCTAGTGCCAATTATAAAGCAATAAGGTTACAGTTCCAAAGTGACAAACTTTAGAAATTGTGACCCTCTACTTTGCTGTGCTTACAAATCTAGTCCCCCAATTGGGAATAATCCTATTTTCTAAATATCATATAACCAAAAAAATATAGCAACATACCCAGCTGGTTTTAACCTACTTCTTGATCCTACCTTTGTCACTTTGGTTGACTGATTTTCAGCTATCAAATCTTCAAACCATTTCATTGTAAAGGTTCACATATAAGACGCCCCATGAGATATTCATTACATATTTAAGGCTTTAAACTAAACAATGAAATCTATTAAAAAAAAAGAAAAATATAAATTAAACACCTTGATCACACATTTGTCCTAAAGTCGGGCACATCTACATGTATAAGGGGATGCCATCGGTAAATATACAAAATTACCAATGTATTTTATTGATTTCCTTGCTATTTTGTTAACATTATGATAAACTTGGTTTTCGTATCGGTCGGACGTTAAACAATAATCTTAATTTCAGTAATCTCAAAAGGTTTATACGAAAATGTCTAGTATACCCTTTAATGAAAACTGAAATTAGATCTACTAATAGAAAACCAACAATATATTAGAGTAGAGAAACAAAGATCGAGATTGTTGATACAAGTCTTAACAAAGACAGAAGATGTGTGAGTCTTCATGGTATATAAGGATCGTTTTTATTGTTTTTAACGAAAAATAATCAAATACATTTGTCCATAGTAGAATTTAAACTCACAACCTATTAGTTGATTGATCATCTTCAATACCATTAGGTCCTAGTAATTTTACTAGAAAAAAATTGATGTAACACCACTCATAATAGGTGTTGTCATATTTAAAAACAATTAAATAAGTAAATGTCAGAATAATTATTATATTATTCGTTTAAAGTATTTACAAGTGTGAAAGTATTGTTGTCTGCACCAAAAGATTCTATCCCCATTTTACTAAACTAGAAAACCATGATTGGCTTATTTTTATTTTTAAAAAAATTTATTTCGTTTTCAACAATAGGTATATAAATCAAGATCGTTATACATATATGCTTTGCCAAGAATATAATTTTTTTTGCATAGTACAAAGGGTAAAAAACACAAGCGGGAAAAGGTACACATAATACAACAATTCAGCATTGTTATTAACACCACCATTTGGAACTCTCGATCTACTACTCATTGCCGGCTTCATTTTTATTTATACATCAATCCAATCTTATTCCCGAAATCTTTCTTCCTTTCTACCATCGAAGAAAACCCAAGCCACTCGACACTCGATATCGCAAGATCATGGACCGGTTGATAAGTCTAGAGCCATCAAATGTGGTTGCAATACGGCTCGAACAAGGTCAAAAGTGTTACGGTCAGCTCACTTTAAGAAATGTTATGTACACAATGCCGGTAGCTTTCCGGTTGCAGCCATCGAACAAAGCCCGTTACACCATTCGACCACAATCTGGGATTATATCGCCACTCACGACGTTTACAGTCGAGATCGCTTATGACTTCCCTCCGAATTCGAGTCTTCCGGGGTCATTTCCATATTGTGATGATACATTTTTGTTACATAGTGTGGTGGTTCCTGGGGCCGCGGTTAAAAGCTCGACATCAACTACTGATTCGGTCCCTATGGATTGGTTTACTACGAGAAAGAAGCAAGTGTTTGTTGATAGTGGTATTCAGGTCATGTTTGTTGGCTCGATGGTGATGAGTAGGCTTGTTAAAAGAGGGTCTATTGATGAAATAAGGGATGTGTTAGAGAAGAGCGATCAATCTTGGAAGATGGTTGACTCGATTGATAGTACTGACGGTCAAACTTTACTCCACTTAGCGATAGCACAAGGTCGAGCCGACCTGGTCCAGGTGCTACTCGAGTTTGAGCCTAATGTTGAGGCTCGGAGCCGGTCTGGAAGGAGCCCACTTGAAAATGCGGTTTCCGGTGGTGAAAGCTTGATTGTGGAGCTATTACTAGCTCACCAAGCTAACACTGAGAGGTCCGATTCATCTGCATGGAGCCCGCTTCAGCTTGCTGCTAGCGGGGGCCATGTGGAAGTTTTGAAGCTCCTTTTACTTAAAAGAGCTAAGGTGAACGCGGTGTCAAAAGATGGGAATACCGCTTTACACCTGGCAGTGAAGGAGCGGAGGCGGGACTGTGTGCGTTTACTATTAAGCGGTGGTGCAAACCCCAACATTAGAAATTCAGAAGATAAAGATACCCCGTTGCATATCGCTTCGGCCCTTGGGGATGATAACATGGTCAAGATTCTATTACTTAAAGGAGCTAACAAAGACATCCGAAACCAAACGGGAAAAACGGCTTATGATGTAGCGGTCGACCATGGACACACGAGGCTCTTTGATGCACTTGGTCTCGGTGACCGGCTATGTCTAGGTGCAAGAAAAGGGGAGCTTAGAACCATCAATAGGCTTCTCGAAGCCGGGGGTGCCATCAACGGGCAAGACCAGCACGGGTGGACAGCTTTGCACCGAGCCTCATTCAAGGGCTACACAGATGTGGTCCGGCTCTTGATTGACAAGGGTGTCGCTATTGATGCACGGGATGGAGATGGTTACACGGCCTTGCATTGTGCGGTTGAATCGGGCAATGCAGATGTTCTTGAATTGCTAGTGAAGAAAGGTGCAGATGTAAAAGCAAGAACCAACAAGGGTGTAACTGCTATGCAAATAGCGGATTCCCTAAACTATGCAGGAATTACAAGAATACTCATAAATGGAGGTGCTAATAAGGATGAAATCAAGAATATGAATAAAAACACTCCAGCTTTTGCTAATAAAATCGGTAGGATATCTGATAAGGATATGGGTTTGACTAAAAAGAAGTCAACTCGAGCACAAGTACTTCGTGGTAGCTTTGAACGGTCTGCTTCACCATTGGCTATGGTTTAGTTAACTTAAAGTTATTTATGTTTAAGTAAATCCATAATGTCAGTGGTAGTAGATCAAATCATAAGCTGTTCATTCTTGTTATTACTCCTAAAACTACATACAGTTATATTGTAAGATTCTTGATACTCCAACAGAGATCAAAATTTAGTAATTAACAGTCTGTCTTTTATTGCAAAACCGAAATTCTATAGCATTTTCAAAACCGTAAGGGGTTGTTTGATTCGCAGAATTCATGGGATTATGTGGGATTTTCATTTTAAATTCCATGATTGAAGCCCTCCCTCCGGATTTCAAATCCTACGAAATGCAAGTTCTATGACAGAATGCAAATCTTATAAAAAAATCTATAAACCAAACGTCCTCTTAGTTTCTTTGTGTTCGAGATTTCTTGTTTATGCATAAGTAGATAATCAGCTTATTAGGTGAACTTGAACTTTTAAATCCAAACAGTAATTTATCCACAATAATCAAATCTAAAACTTCTTATTAAGAACAACTTACTTCACTCTATAGCTTCTCATCCCTTTTCCTCTTGTCATGTCACCTTCCCCTTCCTTTTCTCATCTCTTCCCTTCCCTACGACTTAACAGTTTCCAATCTTACCCTCACATTTTATTTTATTCTATTTTATTTTATAATATATATTTAAGAGAGAAAAAGGAAGAGAGGAGAGAGAAAAAGGAAGAGAGGAGAGATAAAAAGAAAGTGGGGTGGGGGAGAGAATGGGTTGTGGGAGCTAACGGGTTGGGGGTTAGTGTACCGGTGTTCTCAATCGAACCCAATGGAGAAGGAGGGGGGGGTGGTCATACGAATGGTCTTATAAGCACTTTGCTTCATTCATACACTCAAGAAAAACGTGTCCGCATTAGAAAAACACAATAACATAAGATTTAAGTTATCATTAAATCAAAAACTGGATTAAACAGGCTCATTTGTTATAAAATTAGCACATTGACATGGTCAACTGAAATCAATAACCAGGTCAAGGAGGGATCTTTTAGATTCAGAAAGAAACAGCAGAAAATTACAGAAGTGTAACAATAACTTATGTATTAAAGTTGATAAGATAAATTATTCCTAATTTTGTTTTAATGCAAGCTTATTCCTGAGCATATTCAGAATGAGGACAAGAAACAGAACTTGCACCAAATACAACCCCACAAATCTCTACCCATTTCAAAATTGAAGAGCCAGTTTCACCAGCTTCAACCTATAAATGCAACCCACATTATCCTTCAATCCCATACTCCACAGAACTCCCAAACTAAGCATTTAACCATCTTTTAGCCTTGAAAATCATGGGTGTCGTGACATATACCGATGAACACACTTCCGCGATCCCTCCAGCAAGGATTTTCAAGGCCTCAATTGTTGACTCGCATAATTTGATGCCAAAGATCTTGCCTGAAGCTATTAAAAGTTTTGAAATCATCAAAGGCGACGGTGGGGCTGGAACCATTAAGCAAATTAACTTTGTCAGAGGTAAACCCAAATTCAATATGATGTCTGACACCTTATTAAGGGTTTATAATCCCAGTTTAGTTTTAATAAGCTCATTTTTCATAACTTATTTTATGAGTTACGAGCTTACTATGACTTAAAATAGGAGAATAAGTTGGAAAAAATGTGCTATATGAAAAAAAAAGACCGAACTCTAATAAGCTAAAACAATCACTTGTTCGCTTGTTTAATCCGAAACTTGTATGCAGGTTCTGCAAAACACCAAGTAGATGAACTCGATGAGAAGACGTTTACATACAAGTATACTTTGATCGAAGGAGAAGGCATATCAGACAAAGTTGAGAAGGTGTGTTACGATATTAAGTTTGAGGTTTCGCCTGATGGCGGGACTATCGCCAAGATGAACACTACTATTTATACACATGGTGATTTTGAGATCAAGGAAGAAGAACTCAAGGCAGGAAAAGAAAAGGTTTTAGGGCTTTACAAGGTTGTGGAAGCTTACCTCCTCAAAAACCCTGATGCATATGCTTAAAGATTCTCATTTTAACATCAAGTTTGGTGATGCTAAGATTCCGTGTGTTTTCTATGATTACGAGTGTTTTCTTTCAACGTTTGACTTCGACAAGAGAATAAAAGCACATCCTCAATAAACTTTTACAGAAAGAAGTGTTCTTGAAGAAGATTAAATGTCAGTAACTAACAACCTACTTTTTTAAATATAACAATGTAGGTAATTTGCTTTTTTTGATACGTTATAGACCTACCAAATTAGCTTGTGACTGACGATGTTTGACCAGATAAAGTCAAACTTTAACTTTGATTTGAACAGGAGGGCAATCAACTAGAACACTCAAATTGGAATTTGATTTGAACTAAAATTGCTAAAATTAAAATATATATATAAAAAAAAGCATCCTATCACCTAATTTTATCTAATAACTTATACACCTCAAGTTTCACAATCCTCTCACTCATGAAACAATCAAAATCCTCGTAATAAAATCATTTTCAGGTCCAACACCTGAATGCGATTGATTGACTAAAAATAGTACCAATTGTTTAACTCATCCCCAATTCAATTTGATTCAAAGATTTAAAACTGATTACAATTTTGAGGCGTTATTTGGTGCAAGCGATGCCACTCCCGACGAAACATGAGAGCGGAGGCGAATCTAGATTAATGGGCGTTTGAACCCCTCTTTAAAAAATTTATATAACTAACATAGCTATATATTTATTTGGACCACCATGCAGCTAGTGATATAAATGACGAGCATTTATATCATGTGACTATTTAGTGATTTAAGCAAATTGGGCCGTGCGGCAGCACCTGACCTAAGTTAGATGTAGCTGACTACTGCGTGGATCCTTTACCTAATAAATAAATGGACCTCGAAAACTTTGAGCAAATAAGAAACAATTTAAAAAAAAAAAAATCGAGTTTGAGAACATAGAAAGAAGAAGAAATCCACACAGGTAGCCGTGAGAAGCGGCATTCAAGAATTGCAGCAACAGTGATCTTGAAGGTGAAGGCGTGGATCAATCTGATCTTAAAAAGTAAAGTGTCGAACTGGTGAAGCCATGGAGGTGAAGCAGAGATAAGAATTCATTCAAGAAACTAATCTTGAAGGTGAACTGTCGAAATGATGAACTGCAGAAACAAGAATTAAAGAAAACTAAACTACTAAAGTCAAACCCAGTATGGCCATACTCCATAGTAAGAAGTACTTACATGGTTGTATCAAATAAAAAGACAGAGAAAGGACAAAGATTCAGACTACTAGACAGTATCAAGCTATCAATCTATGATATTCTTTGATTACTATATACTTTTTGCTGAAAATTTTTATTGTCTTTAGTTTTGATATTAGAGTTTATGTACTAATTTAATAAAATTTTAAATTAGATTATAATATTGAGATTCTTCAAATATATGAACTTTATGTTATTTGTTTTGAATATATGTTTTAACTTTTCATCGTATTTATAATGTTTTTGATTCATATCATACTAGCAACGCTCCGACCCATAACTACAAAAACTATTTTGACCCGTTATCTTGTGACCGACTTATCTTATAACATAAATTATGTTGAACCCCGGCATGTTTAAGCATGCAGTTACCATTAAGCCATTAAACCCTTGGACAATTAGTGAATATTATAGGTGCTCCGAAACTCGGATGAGTTTGTGCATTATACGACTCAGACAACACCTGTCTTCTAAGACAAAAATCGATAGCATAAATACACAAACCCTGGGCCCCACTACATTACCCGATAATAATTATATCTAATTTACCATATCACGGTTTTCATAAAAATTCACTTTCATCGCCACCCATTCGTTATCTGAGACTTGGATTGGACCATCATAAGTCATGCCTTGCACGTGTGGTCGAATCACAATCTTGGTTGAATATGACATGGCAGCACCTGAATCCGTGAGTGGGTTGGAAGCGGTTACATTAGAAGATTGACTCTTTCTACCATTTGAGCTTGACCCTAAGGATAAGATACAATAACATGATATTTGCAGATGTTCAAAAAGAAAAAGGTATAGCATCTACATATTAATGATTCAAGGTAGAACACAGATTATAATGTCCAATTTAGATCACCCAAACTTATATCATTGTGGTCTCTCATCTTCATTTATTACAAGTAAATGTTTCTCGATTTACAAATAAATGGAGAGGGTAAATAGGTAACTTTCATTTACCCTAAGATGGTTGGTTTTGCTCTTTTGTGGCTAGTATGAAACTGATTATCTTACCCATGATGATAAAAAGTAGAATCTGTTTACCCAAAACATTAAGAGGGTGTTTGGGATTGCGTTATAAAACTGATTTTCAGATTATTTAGATTTCAATTCATAGAAAAGTTGTTTTTAGTGTTTGGTAAGCAAAACTTAAAAATCTTTTTTCACGTTTTGAAGGGAAGAAAACACAGCGATTAATAATCTGTATTTATCCTACTGCAGCAAAACTTGAGTTTGAGGAATTTGTTTTTAGCTTTCAAATTTTCAAATGTCCGTAAAAATTCCTTGTGCAAACCGTGTTTCCTCAAGCTCTAGATTATGTATAAATTTTTGGTGTTTGTATAATATATAATTCTTGTATCCAATTTGCCAATTCATGTGTATGAAAGTATAGCTGCAACAATAAATATAAAAAGTATTTCTAATTGGTATTACAAACACGAATCGAAGAACTTAAAAAACCATATTAATTGGTGTTGAATAGTACACTTTTAAACTTGTTGGATATTTGCAATAATTCATAAACAAAAAACAATCTAATTTGGAATATTATATATGCCCTTTTTGGTCATTTTACTAATTAAGTCATAAAGTAATATAATTGGTCAAACACTTGAAACACCGAGTATCTCCATTATTACGATAGGAAACAGCATAATCAGACGATTATCTGTTCTGATTATTAAAAAAGCTTAATCTATTTTCAAAACGCAATCCCAAACACCCCCTATAAACTGTTTATTGTGTCTTCAAGTCGTAGTAATCAAATAATCCATTCCAGAACGCAAATCAAACACCCCTATGACTAGATTTCATTCATTCTTCAATTTCTGGGTCCCATCCTCATTTCTTATCAACATGTAAATGGGACCCCAAAATCTCTAAATTACTAATTATTATATACCAGGTAAATGAAACCAGAAAAATGAATGTTGAGCGAGCTAAACAAGTAGGCTTTGATATTTCACGACAAGAGTCTCGGAAAAGACATGGTACCTTCACCAGCTTGCATGACGGGGTTTTCCTGTCTGATACTCAATTTTCGAGAATCAACAACATTTGGTGTGGCTTTTGACTGCGATTGACTGATCACAACCGCTGGTGGAAAGGTCATTTTATGCTTCTCTATAATATCTTGTAAGTTTTTTAAATCAAGATACCCTAGAAGAGATTATAAGAGTGAATACTTTAATTTAAAATGTTAAACGTTTAATTGGTAACTATAAATAATTAAAAACGCAGATCCACAAGTCCTAGTGATGGATGCAAATATTTATAACTTGAATCGGTGACAATTTCAATCCATTCAGATTACGTCTTCTTTGACGGGTCAAACAGTTGAAATGAAATAATTTAGCTAAAATGGAAATAGTCCCAACTTTTATTCTTATAAAGCATAAAACCTTCTACATCATTATATTCTAACAAATTAGATTGTTACGTAAAAAATATAAATTTTTGTAATCATATTTGGCACGCTGACTTATGGTAAAAAGAGTTAAAAAGATTTAGACAAAAATATGTTAAAAGTCCACTCGGCCCAACCCATCTTAGCCTGTAACAAAATTAGCTTTCTTGACCAGTTGCCCCACCTGCCTCACCCATCCATTTTGCATCTTCTGCTTAAATCATATATGAATCTAGCTAGCTATGTGCATTTCCATTAACAACCAAGTAAATAAAGTTAAGATCTTTGAAATACTACCTTTTGCTTTCTCGGTTTCATTTACGATTGAATAACTGACTTGGTTGTTGATGTTTGCTTGCACCTTACTAGTGGTCGGCATAAGAGTTGGTTCACTTTTCTGAGTCTCAACCGTCTGCAAGCTGGTACATCCTAAAGTATAAGTTCCCACCATCTGAGTATTGGAAATAGCAGCTGCATTGTGTGCTCTTGGTCCACCTAGTAAGAATAAAAACACAAACCAATATAGATTATGGAACTTATATATGCAATGCAACTATTATCTTCAATTAAGATATCTCTGGTGGAAAACGTGATGGTCAATTACATAGTCGGTGTCTACAGCTGAAGACATCGTATTCTTCACTTGTCAGAATCACGAATTGGTTGTATGCTGGAATGAAATTGGAAGCATAACAGGTACTTTACTATTCCCAATCGTTCCGGGATCGATTTAGTACCGCGATTTGGTATGTACGATGCGGATCGCAATTCGTGAGTAATCTGGTGATCCGTGTGACTATGGTTGTGAGCATACATCTAGGGATGTAAACGAGCTGAGCTACTCGCGAGCTATTTGAGCTCGGATCGTTAAAAGCTCGAAACGAGCCGAGCCTAAACGAGCTCGAGCTCAAGCCTAGATTAAAGCTCATTTAATAAACGAGCCGAGCTCGAGCTCCAAAGAGTGCGCTCATTTAAGCTCGTGAGCCTAAACGAGCTCCATATATAATATAATTTATATTTTATATGTTTAATTTTTAATACTTATGTTATATCATTTTAATAAAAATATCAAAATAATACCCGAGCCTAAAAGAGCCGAGCCCAAGCTTCTTAAATCTTAAACGAGCATAGGTATGTAATAGTAAATAAAAACCGGTATTCAATCCTGTTGGAAAGATTTTCACCTAAACTACTAAACAAGAAAAATAATCCATCCAAATAATTATGAGATATACTAGACACTAAATAGTAAGCATGATTAATCACATTAACAACATGAAGGTTGTAAGAGAACATGAAATTTATTATTACCTTCTGTAAGAGTGGCATAAGCAGCCTTCGCAGCATTCATCTCTGCTTGTTTCTTAGTCCTTGCTTCTTGCCCAACATAGCATTCACCTGCTTAGTATCAAATCCCAGGATATCTGATCAGGGTATGCACTACAATAACAAAAAAATGTTATTTTATGTTTTTGTTAGAGAACATTACAACTCCTTTATCAGGGTATGCACAGAGGACCATGTGGGTTCGCCCCTGACCTGCTATCTTAACTGTAGAGACAAAACATGGCAGATGAGCTTGGCCGGATCTATTTGTCTCATAAACGGGTAGAAGAAGACCCTTCTTTTGGGCCAATTCTTGTAACAAACTCTTGTACAGACAATCATCCTGATTTCAAAACATATGGGGGAAGAGTTAATTCATTCAAATAGCAAAATACCACTAATAAAATCAAATGGGACAGTTTTAAGAATCAAACTTCTTGTGCTCCGTCCGGTGATAATGCCATGAAAGCCACCTTAGCAGCTGCGTGTTCTGCATCTTTCAGTGTGGTGCAAAACTCGGGGCCCTCATAAGTATTTCCATCTATGGTGACTTGTGCTTTAAAGAGACGGGCATGTGGGGGGCCTTGTGTCTCACAGGCATACATAGGGAAAGAAATGTTCCTCTTTTGAGCATAAGTTTGAAGTCTGCTTTTGTACAGATGTGCCATTTCTAAATCACAGTATAAAGTCATGGAGTAATATATTAATCATGAGTCGATTTACTAATGTGTGATTACATTTAAGGAGGCAAACAAACAACCTAAATTACAACCATAATTGTTGCTTGTTTTGTCTGTAAATTGAATGGTCTGAAATTCTGAATAGCAAGATATTTCCATTTTAACAACCCTATCGATATTAATCAACTATACAATTGATACAATTTACAATGTATACTATATCTGCTTGATAACAGAAAAAATCACAATCATATGCTTTCCATACTCCAAACACAAGAAAAAACGAAGCAATCAACCAGAATGATTGTTTGTGAGTATGAGAAATTTAAGGAACTGAACCATATACATAAACGCAAATTAAAGAAAACTGAAATTGAACAGCAAAACCCTAAATAATCTCAGAAAAGTGAACAATATGCGTGTAGGAAAACTAAAAGACGACCGGTATCTTGTTCGGTTTTAAGGTAAAGAAGAGAGGAAAAAGAGTGAATGAAATTACCAGAAACCTTTACTACCTCTTTCACAGGTCAATGTTGGTTATATCACAATTTCACTTGTTCTGTTTGGTCTTGTTCGATCGTGAAAAAACCCTAAAAGAAGTTGAAGATGAAAAATCGTGTCTGAAACAGATGAAAAAGGAATTGAAAAGATACCTGATTCAGTAATGCGTATGAGTTAGAACAAATGGAACCCTAGCTGGCGATGGAAAAGAGGGTGTTGTTGAGGAATATGAGTGAATTATTGGGAGAAAGGGTAAGGAATTTAATGGGAAGAGTGAGGAGGACACTTCGGTTGAATGGGAAGCCGGTGATACAATTACAATCTAGCAGTGAGCAGAGCAGAGGTCATTCATGAACTACATTTCTATTTCTATTTCTATTAAATATTAAATAAAAACAAAATAAACATTGCACCGAAACGTGTTAATATGACGTCAAAACTTGGTCAATTTTTTTCTTTCGTTAAGACGTGAAGATCCTCTTGGTCAAATAAGATTTGGTCAATTTGTAAGTGTTCCTCTAATATTTATGAAAGAACATTATTATTTTTCTCTGGGTTGTTAAAAATAAAATCCAGATTTTTATATTATTTTATATAAACTTTGAATTTGATAGGACCGGAAAAGTTATATAAATTTTGACAGACGAAAAATATAACTTAAAAATTTGAGTAGGATATTCTTACCCCTGACTGTTTGTGTGAAAACTAACACATAAATAATAAATAAATTTACAAAATATTTAGTATAATAGAAGAAATGATAAATCAATAAGAAAATAAATAAAAAATGTATTTTTTTCATGTGACTGATTTAAAAAACGCCAATTTTTTATCATGTGTTTAACACACATCCAAAAGAAAACAAATGCCAAGCTACAAAACTTCATGAACATAGCACTTTTTTCAATTTTAAAGAAAATGAATAGCATAGACACATATTGGTTTAGAATCATGAAACAATCTTCGATTAGAATATGTAAATAAGCTACATATAAGTCATTTATCTTATTCTCACATTTAATCTTATCGGTTACCGGGTACCAATTATATTCGTATTACGTTTAAAGCTTCAACGATGATAACTGCTATCATTAGTCGCCACATCAGCATAACTAACGAGTCACAGAGATAATAGCATCACTGCAATTATTAGACTTGCACACAAATATGTATCTCAAATTCTATTCGTTGAAAAAGAAATACGTAACGAGGCTCTCACCTCGTGACCACAACAACAAACTAACAAATAACGAACACATGACGAGGCCAACACAATGGAAATGACCACTGATGGTCGGCGTTTTGGTTGGTGATGGGTGATAACAAACACTCATTGCATGTGCTCTTATTAGCATTACCTTTTTTCTTATAATTTGAGAGGAATCATCTCTGAAGTGTTGCTGGAGGTGCTAGGCATTTTATAGCATGGATGGGTTCTACTATTTGAACTCCGTCCCTCTCGCATACTAGATATGTCACATCATTCGATTACAGTTTTCATAGCATGACGATCGAACCACGTTATATTCTCGTGTTTGTTTATCTTGTTTTGTTATCCGCATCTTCTAACGGGTTCTTGTTAAGGTTTCAAGTTCGATCCTTACAAGACGGTGATCCGATTCCTAACATTATCTTTAGGGAACTAAATACAAACAACTCAAGATGGAGTGGACGTCATAACCATCACCTTGATAGTCTACTGGATAAGACATTTGCCCTTCAAGGGGATGTCAAAAGGGTTCGAATCTTAAATGCTTCGATCAAGGGTCGGCCACAAGGTTGCTTTGGAAACAATCATTGGTAAAACTAGTTAAATTGCGTACATCTCGAGCCAAAGACTCAGACACGATGAGAAGAGTCTGAATAGAAAAAACTCTTATTAAAAAAAGACATGGCCATCAGCATTTAAAAGCATCTCAAATTGGTGAAACTAGTATGTTGGTGTTCTACTTTCATATACATTCATATAATTATTACATGTAAATTGTTAAAGTTTTTATAATCTGTTATTTAAAGAAATATTGGGTAACATGAATCCCATGATTTAATTAATTTTGTTGAATAACTTATTACCTTCCCATTTTTATTTTTATTTTAACTTCCAATTTGATTTGCACTCTCTGTTACAATTATCTCCTCTATTGATGCTCTCACCTTCCAATTTTTATTTTTATTTTACCTTTCCAATTTGTATTTGCAACCCTTAAATCCTACCACATTCATCACAACGTCATATCATCTTTTTTCTTCAAATATTTAGACTATCACTCAGCCTCATAATGGTCACTACTTACCATATCAAATTTTGATAACTACTTAAAAAATAAAAATAAAAAGAAAGAGAGAAAAGGAGTATGGACCCTCAATCCACTACCACTTGCTCACTCTCAACCATCTTCACCACTTGACCATGGTGTGACACCCCCCTTCACCACTTGGGTGGTGATTCCCACCTCACACTTATCCCTCTTCCACTTCTATCATTCTACCCTTACCCTTATGTGTAACATATATGTATTTAGCTAAATGAATGTCATCAAACTTCATGAAAATGCTCTTTTGTAGCTTTACATGCTAACTTGATTATTCAGATATATATATATATATGTGTGTGTGTGTTCATTTTTGTGGGTGTTATTTTCTATAACAGGGAGATATATGTTGCTGCGGAGTTTATTAAAAATGAGGATCGTGATACCAAAGTGGATGTTTCCACCAGAGGTTTTACTTTGTGATTTTTCCTTTAAAGTTTTTTTTTTCTTTTGAAGTAGAATTTTATTTGATTTATTTGCAAGTCATGGAGAATTCTGATGGATCAATTCGTTTGCTATCTTTTCTGCCTTTCTCCCCCCGCCCTCTCAAAAGAATAAAATCATCCTGTGGTAACATGTCATTTTCCCTGCAAAACTTGCAGGGATACTTCAAATGGAGGTGGATAAAGGGGACACGAATGTAACATGTCATAATGGGTAACTTTCTTCGTACGACTCAAGACGGTTTAGATCTTTGTCCAAGTTTTTTTTAGAACTACATGGTGAATCAAATATGATTGCCAAGAGACTCGACCACAATGGGTAACTTTTTTAGTACGAGTCGAGACGGTTTACATCTTTATCCAAGTCTTTTTAGAACTATATAGCAAATCAAATATGTATACCACATTGAGCCTTACCAATGGTTCTCATTATGTCACAAGTTACTTATTCCACATTGAGCAACTTTTGGATGTGTGTTTTAAGAAATATTTTTTGATTATTGGATTGGTTCTTTTTTCCTTTAAGAGAATTAAACACTAAATATATATGTAAGTTTGTGGGATTTCCAACTCGAAACTAATTGGTTATAAGTGGAGTAGCTCAGGGCCCTTATTAAGTTACTTTTCGTCCAACATGAGACATTACTCAACAATATATCCGTTGTCTAACTTGGAATATTAGATGTTTGAATGACAACTTTATTTTTCACATTATTTATCGAGGGTGAAATTTGATTTATGTGCTGGTTTACCTGTGCAACTGATTTTGAAACTGATTTAGAGTTTACACTTCAAATTATTTGCTGATTTGTGTGTGATTTTGTTAGATGTTTAAATATGACCATATGTTGGTTCAATCTAGCAATTGACTATATTTACTAATCAATTGCTAGGGTTTAATAATCTAATCGATTTTACGTCATTGAAAAATGTTTTCCATTTGACTGTGTTGTTTTTCAAGTTGACTTGTATAGAACTCGTACGGACACGGGTCTCTAAGCCGGTAACATATAAGAAAACCATCATCTGTTCCAACTGTCGGTCAATATTTTTACAATCCAAGTAAATTTATTCTTATCTCAAATATTAAGGTCTGAAAAGCATGTAAACATATATAAGAAAGCAAATATAACAACATACAAACTAAAACAACCTCATACGCCTGTGTTTTCTTACATTCTATGATTAACAAGTTGTCTTTGGGAACTTTTTCTCTGACTATGTCGAATTTACAAAATGCCGAAAATGTAACTTATAACACCAGAAAAAAAAAAAGTTAAACCAAGAATGCATTCAGACCTAAAGACTTTGTATTCTCCTGGGTGACTACGACATCCAACAAAACATGTCCTGTAAATCAGAAAATGAAAGACATTTTTTATACATGTTAGACAGCATCTTTGTTCGATTGAAAAATTAGTCGAAAACGAAAGTCATTTTAGGCTACAAGATATAGGAACAATTGTTGATTTAAGATACGAAATCGTTCACTTACAATTAATGCATTTGCCGATATATGCTACTATATCCGGGGTAAGTGCCTTGGATATACCTAGGATTAGGTTCAACCGCATTAACTGATCCTTTAAAGCAAAAACATTATGCAGTTACAATCCAACCTGACCATATAGCTATAATCAACAATCGTAAGTGATAAATATCATACCAGATGTGTGACGAGCATATTGCTGATTGTAACCAGGGAAGGATGTCGTATTTGCTGTTGGTCTGTTTGTAAAGAGACGATATATATTTATTTAAAAAAATTATTAGTTATTGACTTATTTCTCTCGAGAATTACAAATTGTACAAAATCATGACTTATAAATAGTGACCTATGCAGTTATCGCGGTGGAAAATCAAATAGCGGTCAAAGTCCCTGATTTGGGATAGCGGTTATCGCGGTGGGATAACGGTTTTTAATAGTACGTTATATATATATATATAAAATTAAAATCATAAAACATTAATTAAAAGCATTGTATAAAACTTAGTACACTAATATAGTAAATAGTATGGGAATAGACTGTGGAGTGTGAGCTGTTGACGTTGAAGGAAGACGAATTTGGGTGTCGTCAAAGAAGGGAAAGAAGCGACAACTAGGTTTAATATTATATTGGGTTTGGAGTGTTGGTTACAAAGCAGATGGGCTCAAAGGGCTGCCCAAAACAAGTATAATCTGCCCAAAAAAAAACAAATAAAGTGCAAACCGAGAATAGCGGTCGATTTCCTTTAAAATAGAGTTCAAATAGCGGAACTAGCGGCGCTATTAGCACCTCCGCTATTTCCCACCACTATTCCCCACTGCTATTTTGCCTATGTTCGCCAACCGCTATCCCACCGCTATTAACTGCATAAAAGTGACGCAGAGCAAGATCAACTGACCTAGGATGTGTAAGATTAGGAATTTGAGGATGAGTTTGGTGGTATGCTCGGGGATCGTGATGATATAATGATTTGCTTCCCTGCATATGTGAATTCTGTAATGAAGAGTGGTGATATAGGTAAGGTTATTATTATTATTATTTAGAGGTTTTCTAATTAGAGAAATCCTTATAATTGTCATTTTGATTTCGATATGAAACACAACCATTACCTGTTCTATGAACAGTTGCTTCCCTCCAGGCGGGGGTTGAAAATGACCGGTGCCCATACCTGAAATAATGAAGGATAATATGTTAAGTATATACCAGCTGAAACAAAACGATCCTAGACTTTAAAGGTGTCAAAATAGGTTGGTCAGTCGGGTTGGGTAAGAGCTCAATACAGGTGCTTTTCTGTACAAGTTGAAACAGATTGAGTAAGATCTTCACATTTTCTCTAATAAATTTTGTTGGTGATTTTAATGTCAATAATCGCTTTACGTTGCAGAGATTCACTAAAGACCGAAGGGATTTCATGTTAAGTTACATTACAACTTAGGATAGGTGGAGGGCACACTTGTATAAGCTGATACAAATCCAGACCCAATAAAACAGTGGGGTTCAAGCGGGCCACGCCCTCCTTGCAGGGTTTTAGGAGCAGCTCCCCTTGTGGTGGTCCAGTTGGCCAATTGGCCAGTGGGTCAACGAGGAGACGACCCTTCTGGACTCGGGGCAGCGTCCCAACATTCAGACAGTATGTTAGTTGGCAATACATCCGAGCCAACCAGATAACCCGATTTTCCTGCCAAAACCCAACCATTATATCCAACCGGTTTCACACCAAAAGGGAATGCGTGTCACTCTGCTAACTGCCAAATTTTGCAACATTTCAATGCTTATATAGTAGGCGAATTTTGGTCATAAACAGATTGAACAAAATCTTGGAAGTCTGTGCTTTACTCCTGTTTTCTTTGCCTAAAACTTATGTGCAAACTTTGAGTTAACCAATAGTGGATTTTGTGTAACCCAGGCAATTATAAGGTCGAAATACTATAATTTGTAAGTGTGTATCACAATTCAAAGTTTTTATCCAGGTCTACTATTAATTCTCACCAATCCCATACATACTTTCCAACATATTCTATAATTACAAGAAATTATATTACTTCATTAATAATCTATTTTTTCTCTTTTTTGATAAAATGATTTAGGAGGTTCTAAACATTAACACTTTTGGCAATTTTTGACTTGTTGTTTCCTTTTAGGCTAATGTCTTCCGGACTTGTACCGATTTAATCTGTTAGAGAGAAGATAACCCCAAGCCTTAACACATTCACAAGTAAAAAGGTTGAAATTGCCAAACTCTATTGCACACGAGGAAGAGGTATAGAATTTTGTTTCAAAAAAAGGTGTAAAAAACCTGTGGTTGAACTTGGTCCACCCTGCTTCCATGATGCTTGCTCTCTTAAAAGCTGTACAAGCTCAGCAGTAGTTGAAGATGATCCATCTTTTCTAGAATCTTCATGTCTACTAATGTGCGACATTATCATGTTTTTAGGTTTTTGTGGCGGCTTGAACACACCTAAAAATGACAAATGTTCTTGAGATTGTCTTGACTGGCTTGCCTGTTGGTATTGACTTTGAGATTGTCTTGACAGGCTTGCCTGTTGGTATTGACTTTGAGATTGTCTTGACTGGTTCGCTTTTTGGTTAACCTTGGAAACCTTGTTAACAACAGACTCTGAGATGGTCTTGAATGGTTTGAATTTTGGCATTGACTTTGCAAGAGAAACCTTCAGGAGAGCCTACAAGTCCAATTTCAAAAACCTCAAAACAGTTAAAGAGATCAAGTCGGGGTTCAGATCTATTTTCTGAACGTGATTATGTGATATTGCATAATGAGAATCAAATTATCAGCTGTAATATAACAGGCTGTAGAAAGTGTTTAGTTTGAGTATTTCCCAAATTCTGAATAACTAATAAACTAACAGATAAAAAAGAACATTTTTCATGAAAAAAGTAGTCTGTTTATGAAATGGATATAGGAGACTCTCATATTAGGTTAGAAAGCAGTAAATAAGTTTTTATTACCATAAGATATTGGTACGAAACTGATTATCTGAAAGTGATTGTTTGAGCATTGAACAATATGATGATAAGAATCTCTTTATCCAAACATTGAAAACTGATTATTGCAAAAAGTCACACTAATCAGATACTCAGTTCCAAAACACAAATCCAAACAACACCCAACTTTGATGGCATAAATATAACAGACCTTTGTGCCATCACTGCTGGTTGACTTTTTGTAAGTCAATGCCTCTATACAGGAAAGAGCAGCCTCGCATGTCTTGTAGTTGATAAATGCAAAGTCGTTTCTTTTGGTTGACCTGAGATTTTTGGCAAGAGCAATGCTTTCAATTTCACCATAGATTTTAAAATGGTCATTCACCTCCTTTTCATCCCAAGAAGAAGGTATATGTTCAGCATAAACAGATTTAACCTACACAAAGCAATATAACTTTGTTAAGAAAGACATCAACATTATAAACTAAAACCTTAAACAATCAGTTCTTAGGTTTCAATTTATAATGACCAAAAGAACAGTTTTTGTGAGAGACAAAAATGTAAAGACGTTTCCTGAAATTGATATAAAGATCTCTCAATTAGGTAAAAGAAATGGGTAAATGAGTAGCTTTATTTAACTCTTAGATATCACAGTTTTGTTGCAGCTGACATGAAATTGATTAATTGACCCCTAAATATATCACGATTCAGATAATCAGAGGCAGAATCTGTTTATCCCAACACTAAAAAATGATTATATCAACTTCAAATCGTAGTAATAAGGTAATCAGTTCCGGAACAAATACAATCACCTGTTTAATGTGAGCTACCTCGACACCAACTTCCATGAAAATTTTAACTAATCAAATATAATAGATTATAAAATGAAAACAACTAAAGAGAATAAAAACTAACGTTATTCCTCTCTTCTTCAACTGGATCAACCGATGGATCGGCCCATGAAACATTTATATTTGAGTGCACCCCCAATACGTTCTTGTTTTGAAGTGTATGGTAAGCCATTTGAGCATCTTCTTTTGTTACAAATTCAAGAAAGGCAAAACCACGGTTCAGCCCAGTGTTATCAGGGTCAGGTACAACTGAAACTTCATCTACTTTCTTGATGCTGATTTTCTGCAACATTCCAGTGACCTGCCAAAAAGAATAATTCTATCCAGATATCTTGTGAAACATGAGAATTTGCTTAAATTGATAAATAAATTACGGCTTACGTTTTCATTGCTCCACTTCTTATCAATATTATTGAGTAAGATAGTATGATTTCCTTCTATAGCAGCTGTGTGACACTGTCTTCCACAGACCTATACTCGTATTTCAGAAAACATTTGTAAAACAAAACAAAGGTCAGTAGACTTCAATAAAACAAATTTTGTGTGTATTTGAAGAGTTAAGTGATATGAATCAAATTGATAATCAATAATAGGATAGAATACACCCGTAATCGGATGCTTGTAGATACAAAAGGGGGTCTGATATCCGAGACTCAAGAGATCTCCAAAACAAAGAAAATGACTGAATAACTCTAAACTCTCCTCCCCTAATCAGCCTAACCCTACCCCTTTGAAACCATTTAAGTATGTTAACTAAATAATAAATATGTAAACTAGATAAAATACTAACTAATATATGTTATTAACTAATATAGATAATTGTCAGCCCCCTACCTCTTCTGATTCGTATCATTACCCCCGCCCCGAAAATCCATCTTGTCCTCAAGGTGTTGCGAAGATCGAACCAAATTCAAGGATCCCATATATAATTATCTTTGTCATGTAGCTCACTTCGTGATATATGTTCTAGCCTACACGAAGTCCCCAATACTTGTCCAACAGGGTCATCATCACCCAATTGTCAAAGAGTAAAAGCCTTCCACGTGTTGTTTTGACTATAAGCCATTACTGTCCCAATGTAACCATCGAGAATACTCTCAGACTTACAACTTCATACTCACGCTTTGGTGATGAAGACCCAATTAGTACTTCAGGGAATTCATAGGTGTTTGAACCTGAATTGTTCTTCAAACTATCAAACTGATTCAGAGCTTTAAACTTACCCTTGACAGCACTCAATTCCTGCTGTAACGGCGGTATAAGAAAGTAAGAAACCCAAACCTATCGCAACTCAGCCCTAATGATTGTCCGAAAGGCTTCGAAGTGATGAAATCTGGTGAAGGCATAATTGTTGTCTCCACTGGTGATGTGATAGGAATCGACTCAGCAAATAGATAAAAATAGAACAGGGACAAGGAATAGGAAATCAATATGTATATTAGGTACTGAAATTGATAGGATTACAAGAACAAAAGAGATGAAGAACAAGTAAAATCAGAAGGAGATCAATAAGGAATCTCCCCTGCCTAATCAGAGAAGACCCGGCTACGGTGTCTTCCTGCCCAAGCTCAAAGAGCCGAATACTCCAATCTGATAATAACTCTTGATGCCTTCTTTTCCCCCTCAATCAGCTATATATATCATTCTCTAAGCGAACAGGCCTAGGCGGGCTGATTATTTAGTAAAACTTATCCATAGCATATTCTTTATCAATATCACCCCCATGAAGAACAGGCTTGTCCTCAAGCCTCAAATTTGACAATTGACATGTAATAAAATTAAAACCCTTCCTTGAATCGTCTTTAATAGTAGCCAGCTGCCATGGAATCATCCAAAGTTTTCTATTTTGTCTATCCCTAGAAGTATTACACGCATCTGGACGTTCTTGTAGGAAAGTAGAAGGTTAGAACCATCAGTTGCTTCTTCTGCAGCATTAGATACAACTTCATGATCAACCCCCTTAAATCCATTAGGACCAATCTGAATGCCTGTGTTTCGATTGAAGTGGGCTGTTGGCCACTTAACCAACTCTTTAGAAGCATACAAAAGAGAGGCCAAATTGCCTAGTACAATGCCTTGCTCACTAGCCACACGTATGGCATTTGGAGCATTTCTTACTCTATCATTCTTTTCTCCTATTTTGTGTTTCTGGCTCCTCCATTACTGAGTACAGAATCATCAGAAAGCTTGAAAAACTTTGCCTGCAACTTTTCTCCTTCATGAACGAATATGCCTGAATGTTGTTCTAACCCTGAATTGGATATTACACCTTGATTCAACTTCTTTAATTCTGTCTTCACACCAAGGTTGTCAACCATGAGAGCCCTGTTGTAACTACTTGTGAACTTCCATAACCCTCGTTTAGCTGAAAAGATTAGGGCACTGATCACCAACTCATTTTTGTCAGGAAATATCATTTGTGTGGTCTTCCTGTTTTTATAATCAAAAGGAAAAACACCTTTAGGACCATATTTTCTCATCATTCCAGCCACGTCATGTTCACCCCTTGAAACTTCAAGCATACGTCGAGTATGAATATGAAGATCTCCCTCAAGGACGCCATCACTTTTTTTATTTTTCTGCTTGTAGGTTGGATTAGCTGATTTTTTTGGGTGTCCTCTAACATGGGGCAATCTATGATCCTTGTCCACCTCTCAATCATAAAGAATACTTCATGGACCTTCATATTAGCCAACCACCAGTGAAAATTCAACAATGCAACAAGCACAGACAAACAGTCATAGTATATTTCAGTAATTTTAGTTCTCAAAAACTGTTCAGCTTCATCTGTTTGCAAGTTAGCTTCTATCACAATTCCATGTATTTGCTTCCCACCAACAAGGTCTATATTTATTGAGCATGACCTGTTTTGTACATACCAAGACGTCACGGAGTCCCAACCAATCAACTTTGGTTCACATTTTTCCTGAAACAGCTTGCATAGAAACCCCAAGATACTATACTCGAAATACAAATTAATCACGTGTGAATGAGTATGTAATCCTTGGTCTTGAGACTCGGTTTGACAGCTATGGATCATGTCACCAATTGACAGCTTATTAGACCGAACATTGTAATATAATCTGGAGGTTTGGTTGGTTTTGAAGACTGACAATCACATAAACTATGCCAAGCAGTATAAAAATTTACAGAGACCGGGGGTTTAACCATAATTGTGTGGGACGATGGTTGAATCATAAAAGAGCATGTATAGTCTGGGGGCTTAGGTGGCATACTACCCCAATCAGCATACAAAGTAGTCAAAGCCAATTGCCAAATCTGGTGTAGGCCTTTTATTGAGCACCTTGTGTGCATACCAAAAAACCCTACTGTTCGAATATATTATGATTATATGAGTTTTCAGTTTTAACCATTGACACATCACTACATGAAAATCTATAGATTGGAAGGGAAATTTGGGTGATATTGAGGCTTGACGATTCAAACAATTGAGTTGAGGATTTTGCTTACTTACGATGATAGATGAACTAGGCTTCCCGAATTCGGTTGATCGTAGTGGCAGGAGGAGCCAGGTTTTGATGAAAGGTTTAGCATCCAACAACACGTCTCTATTCCCTTTCTAATAACTGATGCCCTTCAAAGGTTCATCTGGGATTTCTCCCTCACCCATTCAGATTAGACGATCCCTGTTGATTTTTGTTTCCGTCCAACAACATAATATTTCTGTCCAGCTGTGCCCCCTTATCCATCTGTTATCTTCCACGTCTGGATTCCTATGCGTTTCTTGGGGCTTCACGAAACTGGTCATCTTCTCAATTGAATTTTTCAGAGTTTCTCCCATGGAATGGATTGTTTGAGACAGATCTCTCATCTGGGTGGCTAGGTGATCTAGTTTTTGCTCCTATAAATCTATACGTGACTCCAATATACTCTCTTCATCCATCTCAAGGTTTCCCGGCATTGGAACCAATTGATAGGAATCGATTCAGCAAATAGATAAAATAGAACAGGGACAAGGAATAGGAAATCAATATGTATATTAGGCACTGAAATTGATAGGATTACAAGAACAAAAGAGATGAAGAACAAGTAAAATCAGAAGGAGATCAATAAGATGAATCTCCCCTGCCTAATCAGAGAAGACCCGGCTACTGTGTCTTCCTGCCCAAGCTCAAAGAGCCGAATACTCCAATCTGAAAATAACTCTCGATGCCTTCTTTTCCCCCTCAATCAGCTATATATATCATTCTCTAAGCTAACAGGCCTAGGTCCATTGGGCTTATTATTTAGTAAAACTTATCCATAGCATATTCTTTATCATGATGGTAGTGATGGCTGCTGAGTATTAAGAAGAATTAGCCCCGAAACCGTGTGGCTCACTGGCTGGGTCTCACCAACCAAGACGGGTGGCGCCTTTGTTGGTCTCTGCAGTTGTGACTGTTGCTGCCAGCCTGCCAATTCATCAGCAACTTCATTATCTCTAGGTGATGTTTTTAAGTTTCAACATGCCATTGTTTGGCTTCTTCACGCATGCAGGGCTTCCACCGCTTTCTCCAAATGTTCAAATCATTCCACCGTGGTGGCCTTGGACTGCTCCAAATCAGTAATCTTGGTCATCATTGCGTGAGTAGTAATCTGAAAAAATATTTTTTTTGCCGGATGAAGTGAACAGTATTTCCGGCATGAACAGTGTTTTCCGTCAATGAACGGTGCCTCGTTTTTTTCCTCAGAATCGATGTGGCTCTTATACCAATTAAATACGAATCAAATTGATAATCAATAATAGGATAGAACACACCCGTAATCCGGATGCTTGTAGATACAAAGAAGGGCCTCCAAAACAAAGAAAATGACTGAATAACTCTAAACTCTCCTCCCCTAATCAGCCTAACCCTGTCCCGTTAAATAAACGATCCTAACTCCAAAATTAAGGAAACCATTTAAATATGTTAACCAGATAATAATAAATATGTAAATTAGATAAAATACTAATTAATATATGTTATTAACTAATATAGATAATTGCCAGCCCCCTCCCTCTTCTGATTCGTATCAGTAAGTTGAGAATGATGATAATAATTCTGCAATGGGATGTTCGTAACTGCCAAATGCATCACTAAGACCTCTAGTTTACAGCAATGGGAGCCTTGAATCAAATTTGTTAAGATTTTTTAAAAGAAATAAAAATGCAGATAACTGATCAGAGAAAACAAGAAAAATAAAAGGTATTTTTTTATTTGTATGCCTTATTCTCTGAATGATAGAGAATATTTATACAAACTATACAAGCTATATCAGGAAATAAAGAAAAACTCTTGAACATTGATTGATTCTCTTTGCGACTCCATTTTTTGGGAGTGCATCAATGTACGAGTGTTGCAAAATACTGTGTTGATTCATATATGTCTAAAAGGACTATAACATGCATTCTTTAGCACTGTTAATCCTCTGAGAAATTCATGAAATTCGTATGGATATAGGATCTAACACGTTAGGGCATACAAACTGCTAAGAAAAGTTAAGAAAAACGAAAAACACAAAAACAGAAGATTTATGTGGTTCTGTCTAAGGGATGACCTACTTCAACAACAGCACTAGAGAGTCTTTTATTAATCAAAAACAGAAGATTTATGTGCTTCTGTAACATGGATCGGGTATCACCCCTGTATGGGATCATGGATCAGGAACGCGGTTGGCTAGGTCCCTAAAATCAGTATGAGGGGGGTATGCTCATTTCTGGTCGCTCCAGAACAATGTACCATATGATTTGGTAAAATGTACTCACCAATTAAATATTTCTGGAATCTGGACAGTAAAGGCCGATAAGAAGTTAGAATTTTCTGGACCAGTAATCAAATTAATCAAATGTGAACCTCGACTTTGGCCAATTAAGTGTTTTTACCTTTTTAGGGAAAGTCAAGTTTCCCCAATTAAATTCAATTCAACTAACACTGAGTCGGTGAAGGTATAGTTTATAGAACTAATCATTGCTATATAAATTGCGGGTACAAGCTATAGAACTTGGTTTCGTTGTCAGCTCTCCTATCGATGTAAATTCTTACCCTCTGTACTTCAATGACACCTGCAAACTCTGGTTTTTGCTCTCATCTCTCCTACCGCTGTCAATTTCTAGCTCTATATGCTTCAACAACACCTACAAACTCAGGTTTTTGCTCTCAAATTATCCAATTGATGTCTGATTTTAAATCTCTGGACTTCAATGACAGAACGACTGTAATTCGTAATGTTTGCTACTTTGTTCTCCAATTCGTGATTTATAGAATCTTTGTTTATAGTGTAGAGTGCTTCAATTCGCAAACCCACAAAGTATTAAACGTAATTGAAAAGCGAGTAGGAACACCGGTTATCATAATTGATTGGCAAGGTAAAACCTTCCCTGAATGACTCTGTACAGCGGTTGGGAATGTAGGATCTGAATCGCAATTCTTTTTTCTGTTTTTTTTTTTTGGGAAGGGGGGGGGGGGGTTAGGAATCATGTTATTATTATATACAGAACACAAACCACGCCAAATGTACATATAGAACCAACCGAAAACATATAACTTCAGAAATAACATAATGAAGTATATAGCACAGAGTCATTTAACTCTTATTCAGCGAAATAGAACAAGAACTAGAAGACCTTATTCTTTAAATAGTTGAAGGTACTTTTTTACAAGTAACATCAGCTACCCTGGGATAGACAAGATAGCATAAAAATTAATTTGCTACAGGATTAGTCCTATAATTATACTATACAATGTAAATCATATGTTAAGTGTAATAGCTATATACACTATAAAAGTGACAATGGCATATTGGCATTATACATATAAGAAAGAGAGACCACTAAAGTTGTCAATCAACTTCATTTGGGGTTACTGGGTTAGACTACATGCCAAACCAGAAGTTGTGTTTATTTAGCACGAGTGGACGATGGGACTATATTTCCTTGTACAATGTTAACTTCCATAAGAATACACTTCAAACAACAAGAAGCAATTCTGGGGTGTGTTTAAATTGCTAATTAAAAATACTTCTCTGCTTATTGTGTTTTGATATGACAATAAGCTGTTTTGCTGGTTTTGGACTTTGGAGTTGCCTATCCAAACTGCTATCTGATTGTTCGTGAGTGAAACAAGTTGACTTGAATAAGCAGTTTGAAGTTGCTTATTTTTAAAGCAATAAGCAGTTAAGCAGTTTTAATGAGTGTTCTTGAACAACTCCTTAAGGACACTTTATGACCACAAACAGAATGCTCGACTTGTGCAATATAATTTCAGAGCTTTAGTATTCACTAGTAACACCTTCCAAACTTGCTCATGACTTCATGAGTGTCTTTGAGGTACGCGTGGTTCTCCTAAACAAATCAGCTCATCACCCATGTACATTGCTAACACAGCTATGGAATAGAGATACCTTTAAATTTCTGATGTGGAAATTCTTCAAACATATGCTAATTGTTGAAAACAGTATGAACAAACTACAAAAGAATAAGTTGACAGAGTAGAGTTACCTCAACACTATGGTATTTGGTCAGAGCCAGATTAGCGTGGTCTGCTAAAGCATACCTGATAAAGCCAAACCCCCTGCTTTTCCCTGTTCTGAGATTTGTTATTACTTTCACTTCAACAACCTCACCGACCTCCTCAAAAACTTTTCTAATATCTTCTTCCTTTGTCCCCTCTACCAACCCATGGATGAAAATCTTTGTTCTCTGTTTCGTATGCAACCCAGATGCTACTGTTTCTCCATTCATTGCTCTTCTCTCACTTATATCTTCTTGTGATTTCGAACCATCAATTTCACCTTTCACTACCAGCTCCTTCACACCTTCCTCGCCTTTATGGTCTTCTACATTCATGGTGTTGATATCACGTTCCGTATTCTGCAATTCAATCTGATTCTGATCACTATCCTGCAATTCAATTTCATTCTGATCACTATCCTGCAATTCAATTTCATTCTGCTCATTATCTCGCAATTCAATTTCCTTCTGCTCATTATCCTGCAATTCAATTGGTTTAAGATCACTATCCTGCATTTCAATTCGATTCTGGTCATTAAGCAATTCAATTTGATTCTGATCACCCAACGGAGATGAAGTTACCAACCCGTTTATCTGGCTTTCATCCCTGCGAAAATCAATCTTATCGCCCAAATAAATCCCCTTCTCCGTATCACTAACCTCAAACTCTTTCACATTCTTAACTTCCTTTACAACATCAACAACAGGATTAGGGTTTTCAGTTTCCATAGAATCGTTATCATTGGGGTTAGAACTTGAAACTTTTTCTAAATCATTACAATTAGGTGCAACTGACACGCGCTTTGGTACCTTTTTAATAACCTTTTTCTTCACAATCTTCTTCACAATCCTCACTCTCTTCTTCATCGCAACTTTCTCTGCGACTACCGGAGTTGTGACCCCTACATTCTCAGACATCTCACCTAGGGTTTCTCCCGTCTTCTCCGATTCAATTCTAACTTTTTCGGTTTCTTTGGCTAGGGCTTTCATCCTCTTAAGCATTTCTAGTTTTTCTGTGGTGGCGGCTGTATTCTCAATTTGGAGTTATAGGCGCTAAATTGTCGATCGCAGTTGCTCTTTAGCGATGGTATTGAGAGGATTGGTTGACTTAAGATTGATATTGTTCATCTATGAGGTAAGGAAAGAAGAATATACGTCGGAATTTGAGGATCGACGGAATCCTGCAGTCGAGAGGTTGTGATACGATGCCGATAGTGATGTTTCTGTTTGACTGATGTCACGCCGTCGAGGAATGGACGAGTGATTCTGTGAAAGACTTGAGATTGTTTCTCGTGTTTTTTTAAGAAATAAATGAAAAGGATTAGAAAGAAAAGTTTTAAATAAAGTATGCATTCAAGAAAGCAAAAAAAATTAGTATGGATACAAGAAAGTAAAAAAAATTGAGGGATTTGAAAGGGAAATTCAGGTTTATTTTGTTTCTAAATCTACCTTCTTAAAATTGAAATGATTTGAGGTAAGAACTTGATATGAAAGTATTTTGGTCATTTTACTCATTATATCTATTACCAAACGTAATTTTTATTTGTTAGCATTTAATATTTTAAAAAAGAAACCTAATATCACACTAATTGTTACCAAACAAGTCAACCCTCTTTGCTTTCCCAGCAACGCCACCACGGAATCACACCATTGCTGTCATCTGAATCCTTTCACCACCACCACCGCTACCATATACCGTCTGAATCACACCATTGTCACCGTATTCGACAACCTCTTTCTCTCTCTAACCATCCCTCTCTTTCTATCCTTGACTCTCTTTCCAACCACCGTTGTCATCATTGGATTCACAACCACCACTATAAATCAAACCAGCAAAAGTGACATTGATGAAGCTGTGAGAAAACATAAAAACGATGAAGTTGTGATACCTGTCGCACTTAACCAACCGTCGCTGTTAAAGAACAAAAAACTCACTTGTTTTTTCCCTAATCCAGCCCGGTTACGATGGGTGTGAGACTTGAGCATGGTTGATGGAACTATCTACAACGACAATGACGGCGCCTAGGCATTTGGGACTTAATAAAGATCAATGGCGAGAGTTGGTTCATTTAGGGTTTGTCGCCGACCACCTCCTTTTTCTACTGCCGCCACCTCTGTAATCTACCCTCCCTCTACATAACCATCGCCGGGTTTGATCGATTTTGGGGTTTGTCGCTTTGACGATGAAGAAACATATATCTAACCTTGTTAGACTTTGTTTCGGGTTTTTGGTGGTGGGGGTATTAATATGGTAGTTTCAATTGTGGTCCGATAAGTGAGACAGAGTGAGATATAAAACAGGGATATAGGAGTTGGAGAGTGACAGATAGTGATAGAGAAAAGAGATAATGACAGTAATGTGTGATATTTATTTAGACAGAGGACAAGATAAATTTTTAGGGTAAAAGAAATAATTTTGTTTAGTAATATGTATAATGGGTAGAAAAACCATAATACCCTCATTTGCAAGGCACATGAGAGTCCTTAACAGAAAAATTAACGTCAGTTATCATAAATGACCTAACCCGTAACAAAATGCAAACCACAATAACTACCAATGTAATTTTGAAAAATAAAGGAGAAAAAGTGAATCTTTATGCAAACCACAAACATAAACTTTGGATCTTACTCTAAGTTATAAGTTATAGAGTTAATTGCATAAATGAGTAAATGACATATGTGGTTATCACTGAATTTTATTTTTGGTCCTTTAACTTTGGAAATTACATAATTGTCACCGTGGTAGTCACTTTGTTTCACATTTAGTCTTTTAGGCTAACTAAATGTTAACTCCAGCCATTAAATGAGGGGTATCTCCCTTCTTAACCTTGTCTCTAAACAAGCTTTCCTCGTTTTATAACCCATTTATTTTCTCTCTAACTCTCTTTCTCTCTATCTAACAAAAACTCTCTCTTTAATCTCTCTAAAATAATCGACCTCTGTAACCCTTCTCGATTGATGAATCCAAGAATGGATCGATGCATCAATTGATGAATTCAATAACAGATCCACGCCTCAATCAATGAATCCAATAACAAGTTATAGAGATCTTGAACATAAACTCAAACATATAAAAAAGGAAGCATGTATGAACCTTAAAATCCATTGAGTTTGGTTAAACAACACAAAAATGAAGAGGTTTTTCAGAAACCGTAAATATCGTGTTATGGGTTTCTTCGATTATGTTCGTTTTATGGTTCAATTTTATGTTCATCCATTGTTTTTGAGTTCCATTTTAGGTTCAGCCTAATTTTAGTCGGTCAATCGAATGTTCGTAGTTATATCTAGATGAACTCAAACACCGGCTGTTAGAAACAAAACTGATTTTGTGGGTGGGTTTGTGCTCACCGGCAATTAGAGAGATGAACAACTTGGAAACATTGATTTTACGTCCATCAATTGTTTGAACGTCAAGTGGGTTTTTATAATAGAGTGTTGAATAAATGTATAAATGATGACTGACCCAGTTAAACTTACAAGATAAACCATATATTTGGGTGGCTTGTAAATGTTGTTTAATACTCAAAAATCTGTAAAACCACACTAAAATCTCTATGGTTTGCACCCCACACCAACTTCTTCTCATATGTGATTGTAGATCCAAAATCCACACCACACTATTCAAAAGTCGACGTGCATATATGAAATCCAAATTATTTGCAGATCTGAGAAACCTTCTCACCCCCTTCTCATGTGAGTGCACCCACATCAACTCCTTTTCTTTATTCTTTCTTTTTGTTCTTATCTTTATTCGAATAAGAAACTAAAAGGAAAAGGTTCAAATATAATAGAGAGAAAGTGGTGTGACGAGGGTGGTTATACAAGTATGCCGGCGGCGGTGGTGGTTATGACACTAGGTTAGGTGGCGGTGGTCAAGAATGGTGAAAGGGGTGGAGATGTTTAAAGATCGAAAAAGGTGGGTGATGGGGAGGGGAACAATGGTGGTGTCATGAGAGAGAGAAGCATGTTGAAACTTGTAAGGGAGTTAAGGTTTTACTGGGAAAGAAAATCTTTTAATGGTGTTTGTTACAAGGTTAAAAGATATTATTTAAATGGGCATGTTTGGAATCCATTATAATAGGTAAAGTTTGTTTGGAAACAAGGATAAGAAAGAAAATGACAAAAAAAACGTTTTCACCAATGGTCAAAGTTATAGAAGTTAGTGTGAAGAACAAAAATTAAAACAAAGTGACACCTACAATGATCATTTATGAAATTTTCAAAGTTAAATGATTAAAACTGAAATTTAATAACAACTACATGAAACATTTATGCAATTAACTCTAAGTTATATATTAACACTAATCAAAGAACAAAAAGAATCTTCTTTTTAAATTCTATTTTATTCCTATTAAATAACTTATCTTTTTCTTAAACTTTGATATATATTTATCTTCAAAACCTCATAATAATATTTATATATGTTTTTAGAGTGGTGGGAGTGGTTACCTCCCACCACATCCATCACACCACCACGTCAGCTTTTCATTCTCACCACTCAACCCACCACATAGACCCATAGTGATCACTCATCACCATACCAAAAATTAGGACCCACTTAATAATCTCTAAAACACTCAAAATTATTTAAAAAAAGAAAATGGAAATGATTACAAGTTTTTATGCAAAATGTACAAGTTATAAAGGCTTTAATGTAACCCACATATTTTATTAGTTGGATGGGACTCATGCTTTTTTTTATTCACGCCTTTCCTCCCTGTGGAATCATCCACTGCATAGTCCAATTCACATGGGTAGCGGAGTGGACTTTCTATTTGACCTTGGCGCCAATGGAGCTATCACTTTGCTTTTCTTCTTCCACTCCGTTCCCTCTTATTCTTATATTTTCATTTTAATATACACCTCCCGGTTATTTTATTTTAGCATATCCAACTTTAACAAATTAATTACTCACCACAAAATATATATGGAGGCATGATGTGGGTATAAACCACTGGTGTGCGTTTGCGTATACTGATGTTTTAACGATTAAAAGCTTATTACTCACAGTTTTAAAAATGGAATTACTTTAGAAACACGACACACACGGGCAGTGTACCCACGTATGTAGTATAGGATATTTGTAAAACCAGATATCGAACTCAGGGAAACGACAGCTACCAATACTCAATCATTACTATTGTTTAGTTAAATATTTAATTGATCTTTGAAAATAATAATAATTCTAAAATGATCTAAAGAAGGCGACTATTCTTACACAATCAATCTAGAGGAACACAAAGATAGCAGTAGAGATATCCACTTAAATCTCAAATCATCCAACATATATAGCCATGGATAGTGCAATATATATACATGTCATTATAACATTGATCAATTATATTTCTTTAAACATGTCAAAATAACCAAGTCAACATGTAAAGAGTTATGAATGATGATGTTTCAATTCGTGTTTATTTAAATCATAAGTTTATAGAAATTCAAGATTCAAAAACCTTTGTAACCTCAAATCTTTAATTACAAAATGATTTGTTTAAACCCACCAAGTTTCATGAGCATAACTTCTCAACCACTAGTAAACACAACAAAGTGTATAAATCAATATTCCAACCTATCTCCCATTATCCTAATGTAAAGTCCCAAAATTGCATACCAAGCATGAAACATGTTAAAAACCACCAAACCTAGCATGAATCTAATATGAACACGCTTGTTTGAATATATGCAATTTTGAAGATAAATTGGACAACCATGTAGACAAACCTATCATACATGTCCGTACAACCCACAAGGAATGAAATTATTAATAAACACAACATAATCATGAATTCATTGGATCATCATCATCAATAACATCTAGAAATTTATATGATCAAAGCATA
>JAUEJL010053014.1:0-20461 GCA_032274825.1 Drosophyllum lusitanicum
AACAACACATGTTTGAATACTTTCTAAGTCATACTGAAGGTAGGGTTTGGTTATCATCAAATTCTATGTTTTAAGATTGGCAGAGTTGATTATAAGGGTGAAGTGATTATCTCCCCAACAGTTTTACTATGAATAATGTGTTATTTTCTATTTTAATTTATTTTGTAGGTTGAACACTTGTTTTTATTCAAGTTTTAGCCACGCATGATGTCTTCATGTATCTTTTTACGTCAACTCTACTTTATAATATTCGAAGATGTACTATGAGGACTATTTTGTTTAAACTCATTTGTCTCAAGGTATTAACTAGTTGTACAAAGTGTATAAAAACATGTACCGGTTCTAACCGGACATTTAACCGAAAAACTGAGACCGTGACCTGCACCGGTTTAGTTTAACCGGTCCGGTTTTCGGTTCTCAGTTTTTGCCTAAACCGGTTCTAGTTTCAAACCGGATCTGGTCCGGTCCGGGTTGGTTCTGACCATTTGCTCACCCCTAATTCTAAGATTAATGATATTTGACCCGCATCCGTGTTATATGGTTGTGGGCAGACTTGATGGCAGAAATAATAAATGTTTATTTATTAATACACATGTGATGTACGGGTTGGTTTAAAAAACAATAAATATTAAATACTAATAAAAAATATTAAATACTATAAAACGCGAAAGAAATGAGAGTTTAAAAAAATGGTGACCGATTGCGTCAACACCAAGATCGGTGATGTAAGCGTCGAAGCGAGGGGGCAGACCTGATGACATAAATGTGGTATCGTAATACGAGACGTGATTGTATTTTTTTTACAAGTTATCGATCATTATTCTTACACTTATAAGAAATAAAGTCAAATATTTTTTGATTATATTTAAAAAAAGTTTTAAAATGATTATAATATATTTTATTATGATAAAATTAAGAATTTGGTTAAATATATTTTGAAATGTTATAAGGGATAAATATAATATCTATAAACTAGATTAATTGCCCGTGTGATACACGAGTTGGTTTAAAAATGATAAATATTAAAAATTAATAAAAAATATTAAATAATTATTAGACGCAAAAATTTAAAAATTTAAAAGGATGATAAATAATAATAATATAAATATAATATGTTTAAGTAGTAAAAAATTATTTATATACTACATGGTTTAGAAATCAATCAAACGATTAGGGAATGGTCAATTAAAAAATAACTAATCAATCAAATAGTAATAATACTTTCGTAGCTTAAATAGTTGTTAAATTTAGTGTCATTTTTTAGTAGTAAAATAATCTATATGTGTACATTTCAAAGTTGAAAAAAAATAAAAGTTAAATAAACGTTGATAATATTTGTATGAATTTATTATTGTTGTTTAATTGGTGGATCAATTAAGCTTTATTGTTTTAAAATTGGGAGGACATATATGAAGGTAGAAATGCGATATCATGATATAAAGAGACGTGATTGTATTTGTTGTATAAGTCATATGTCATTATTGTTACAAATAGGAGCAATAAGGTTAAGTTTTTGTTGGTCATTATTGTATGATATTTTGATATGTTATAAATGTAAATATGATATTTGTAAATCAAGGTGAACAAATATAATATTTTAAGTGTAACAAAGACTTATATGAAATTCTCTCTAATAATTTTGATTCAAATTAAAGTCAAATTGAATCTGATTTTGACCAAGAAGAGAGTTAAAATTGGATTTCAATTTTTACCAATTCTAAAAAAAACATCTATTTTGGTAAAAATTCAATTACCAAAATGGATGTTTTGAATTTGATAATTAATATTTTTATCTAAATCAATTGCTATGAATGTATAATAGATTTTTTTATTTTAGTCTTTTATTAATATTAAAAGATAAAAGATAAAAGATTTTATTATAATAAAAGATTATGTGTAAAGTAATTTTACAAAATCAACATCTCTAAATTTCCTAATGAACGCATTACTTTGATATTTTACAAAACTAATTCTTCTTAATTTTTTAATTAAGGATTAGTTTGACTTATAAAAGTCAAAATTGACTCTCTCAATTATAAATTAATGGATGGTTAAGATTGTATAATTAAAATAAATAAATTAGATAAGTGAATGGCTAGGATCATACAATAAATTTTATCCCAATTAATCTTTTATTTATATTAGAAGATTATGGTGAAAAAAATACGATATTATAAAGTTTAAGAATGACATATATAATAATTTTGATCTAAATTAAAAAGCTTTAACTTCTAAAAGTTAATGTTAAAATTATCTAATAAAAACTATTTTCTACTTATATTTAAAGATTAAAATTAGAGATATTTGGGGATTTCATATAATATAATGGATATATTCATTATGACTAAAATTAGAAAAATAATCAAATCTCTCCAAAACCCCCCTTCCCCCCATTTTTCATCTGAACTTTCAAAACTCCCACTCATCGACCTCAAAATCCTACTGCTTCTACCGCTGCTTTCTTTCGTAATCGGCCAACCAAACTCGAGTATTTTGCTGTTCGATCGAAGGTATTGAGGTTCAGTTTCGACAGATCTGAAAACAAAGCCAAGGTATCGATAGTATTTCTGTTCTATAGAGGCTAAGCCGTTTAGGGTATTGCTGTATGCTGTTGAACCTTCATGTTCGATTTCCATTTGATTTCTGAACCTTCATGTTCCAAGTATGATGTATGCTGTTCGATTTCCTTTTGATTGTTAAACCTTCATGTTCAAACTTCGAAGTATGATGTATGCCGCTCGACTATGGTTAGGGTATTGCCGGTTTGCTGTTCAACAGATCTATAATGTTTGATGTTTTCTGATTTCAGTTTGATTGTTCAACTTTCATGTTCGATTTTAGTTTTATTTTCAGCCTGATGCTTCATGTTTGATTTCCTTTTCTATTTTCGATTGTTACCCTTTTCAGTTTGATTTCCTTTTCTATTTTAGTTTTATTTTCAGCTTGACTGCTACTACGCTGCTTTCTTACTACACTTCACATGCTAAGTGCATCATTATCCTTCTTTAGCTGAAAAAGAAGCAACAAAATAATTCTCTGGTCGTCAAAGAACCATAGAAGATTCCAGCATCATAAGATATCTTTCTGTCTATAGGTATGCCATGGTCACAATCACAATATGCTTCAAGATTTATTTGCATTGTAGCTTAGAATAACAATTTTTGTGGTAGTGCCTTTTGCGTTGAGTAAGGTTCTCAGTAAAGCATGAAAATGGCTTGAGTTGATGTTAGAATAGACGTAATAAACAGGAAAAGCTGAATTTATGCAAACGTGGACAGTTATCATGCAATATTACACACAAGATCTACGTACTTAATACACTATAGAAAGTGAGTGAAACATGTGCACTTTTCTTTACGCCATTTTGCAAGTTAACCTCTCCATTCATAAGAAGTTGCCTTACCATGACTGTGCCCACCATTATAACTAAGTAACAGACAGCAGCACAACTAATAGCAACCAAAATTTCTTATTATATATTTATATTAACGTGTTTTGCTCGTCATTTTACCAATTATGATGGATATTCACAATCAAAAGCTCTCGATTTTAAATTTGTATTGAAGAATCAGCTCAACAGACCAAAGAGCTTATCGATAAGAGATGCACAAAACCAGCCCGGTGTATAGTTTTTGTAATTCACTCTATTTTCTTTGTAGAAAACAATAGTGGAGGTTTGATTTAAATTCACTCATAGAAAGGTTTCTAGTATACTCAATCATTCAAACGACCCCCATCATATTTGTGTACTTCTTCCCAAAAGTTTTAGCAAAATTATAATGGACTGGTGTTTATCAGTAACAGGGTGATTAATTTATACATTTCATAATCACTGTTTACAGTAGACGTCAACAAGCTAGGAATGGGAGTGGAAAATTATCATGTTATAGAGCTCGTAGGTGAAGGGTCATTTGGTAAAGTTTATAAAGGAAGAAGAAAGCATACAGGCCAGGTATATTGAAAACTTTATAGTTATCCTTCTTTTGATGTTTTATTTATTTCTTTTATGTCTTTTGGTACTGATGACATGGTCTGTAACAGTTCTGTTTTTTTGCTTATTTTTTCTCATTTGTTGTAGACTGTCGCGATGAAGTTTATACTGAAGCATGGTAAAAGTGAAAAGGACATACAAAACCTGCGGCAAGAAATTGAGGTATTCGTTATTCCCAATATAGTCTGTCTGTTTATTTTGGATGTATATCATAAGCATTCATGGGTTTCCTATTTATTTAGTTTTTGTGTGTGTTGAGGTATTGCTATTACAGATTCATGCGAATGTACACCAGATGCTGCATTTATTGCTCTATGATGTTGCCTACTTTTTGCAGATATTGAGAAAGTTGAAGCATGGAAATATTATTCAGATGCTAGACTCCTTTGAGAGCCCTCAGGAGTTCTGTGTTGTCACTGAGTTTGCCCAAGTAATTAATTAACTCTTACATTACTGATTGAGTGATTGGTATCATCTAAAAGCTAAAGAAGTACAGAACAATATTTCATTATCAAGAATCTGTTAATGATGTTAATATTTATTTTTACCTCTTATCAATTGAATGAATTTTCATCCAGGGTGAATTATTTGAGATTCTTGAAGATGATAAATGCCTGCCTGAGGATGAAGTTCAGAAAATTGCCAAGCAGTTGGTAATTTTACTAACTTAGTTATTCTTTTCTTTTAAATTTCTCAATATATAAATTGACAAGAGCTTAAATACACTGTTAAGGTACACCCCATAGTACAATTGCCTTCATGAACAGATTTGTGGATAGATAATTTTATTTTTTTGTGCACTTCCTTGAAAAGGAATTCACTATGTCAATGTACTGTGTAATTGATTCATAATTTTCTAGCTATTTTAAAATTTCTAAATGTTTTCTATATTAAAAACTCATTGATGTGAACATACTTATAATTTTTTGAACTTCTTATAATTTTCAGGTCAGAGCATTACACTATTTACATTCCAACCGTATTATTCATCGTGACATGAAGCCACAAAACATCTTGATTTGTGCTGGTGGTGTTGTTAAGGTTTGTTGGCTGGAACTAAGAATTAACTTTGTTGAACAACACAATCAATATGAGTTATTTGACTAATAATCCTATGTACCAACTACCAAGATATTTTTGTTAGTCGTAGTCAGCTTCTTTATCATGTCAGTCTTCTTATAGAAGGGACACAAATCCTGGAAATCATTAAAAGACGGTAAAGACTAATCACACAAAGTTTAGGCTAAAATCTCTACTTGTAAATGCAATATGAAAGGGTTATCGACTTTCATGTTTCATGCATTAACCATAACAATTTAACTGGATTAATCTACACATTTTGGTGATAAGTGTAGCAAGTTAGCCATAAATTGCATTTGACTAATTAGATAACTTATCCACAAGATCTCTATAAAACTATGTGTTTATTGTTAATTAGTCATTAGTATTAAGTTTATGAATTTGGTTAAGCAAACATACCTTTTGGACGTAGAAGGTGTAGAAACAATACAAAATTTATTTTCTATATAATTTCATCATAATCAACTTGACATAATATTTCTTCTTTTACACATGGTACAGCTCTGTGATTTTGGGTTTGCACGTGCTATGTCGAATAAGACAGTTGTTTTACGGTCAATCAAAGGTACAGTTAGCTTTATTACCATTTTATATCGAAAAAGTTTAGAAGCTAATTAATAGTAATTCATGCATTCGTTTTTTTTTCAGGCACTCCATTGTATATGGCTCCAGAATTGGTACGGGAACAACCGTATAATCACACTGCTGATCTATGGTCCCTTGGGGTCATTTTGTAAGTTATTTCTTCTTGAAATACATGATATATTTGTTGGGGCCACCGAAAGAATTTGTTATCAAAATAATAATTACAGGAAGCTTCCTAAATATAAAGATCTCATTTTGCTGATTCAACTCCGACGGCATTCCAGCTGCACAGTGTTTATCTACGTTTTATATGTTTCATGACGAGTAGAACTTAGCTTAATGTTTAACGTATTTTCTAGCTTTAGTTAATTTTACTTTACATGGATATATACATACCCAAGATTTGACTAGTATCAGCAACATTGACATAAATTTTTTCTTGGGTGGAGCTAAAATGCGTGTTAACTGATTTTTGAAGTTTAAGAAGATTAACTAGATGCACTTTGGTGTGTGCTATCATGGATTACAACTGCTGAAGTGCTGAATTGATTTCAACCTGAGCTCATTTGATTTATTTAGGTATGAATTATTTGTTGGGCAGCCTCCATTTTACACAAATTCAGTTTATGCACTTATTCGGCATATCATTAAGGTATGTGTTCTTTGAACCAAATTTAGTTGTGAAAAAGTAATCCAGTGATGTAAGAAATAATATTTATGCTACTTCCAGGATCCAGTAAAATACCCAGACAGCATGAGTTCTAATTTTAGAAGCTTTCTTAGGGGTTTGCTTAATAAGGTATATCTATCAATCTCTTGAATTATTTTAAATTAATGCTTATTAGTTTTATTACTTTCAACCGATAACTATTTTTCAAAATCATGAGAGCAGGATCCTCATAGCAGGCTGACGTGGCCCAAACTTCTTGACCATCCATTTGTTGCAGAAACTTTTGAGGATGTTGAAGCTAGGGTAATTTTTATGTTATTATCTTTTTTACTTTTGTTTTTATGTCATTATTCACAAAAAGTGACTTTTAATTACCAGGAGCTTTTTGCCAACACTGCTGCTGCTAGAGGATGTGATTCCGCATGGAAAGGGGAACGACATGTACAAACAACTGGTCTGAATTCTGCAAGTCCAGAAGGTAGGCCTTTATTGAAAATTTACCGAATCACCTTACTGATCTTGAATGTTTGAGTGAAATTGCTACAGGTAAAAATCGATCTCCCTTAGTTGTGGATAATAATAGCGAAGCTTTGGGTCAACAGTCAGCTATTGAATGTTCTCCACCACAAACAGAGTCTCAAAGGGTCACAGAAAGTGACAATATCCAATCCGGTAGATTACAACTCAAGTTAAAATTGTTTTTACAAGTCTCCCAATTCATGACATGAGCTCTACTCTACTATTTAATAAATTTTAATTCTTCAAGTTGTCAAAATTCAAGAGAAGTTTATGGTTGATTCTATTCTCTCATCAGGCTGCCAGCTACTTGACAAATTGGAAATTAACTCTCGTACTGTTAAGGGTGCCAAATTAATTGGACAAGATAATGAAGCACTATCAGTTATCTTGTTGCCTCTCAAAAATCAGCTGTGCAGGTAAAACATAGTTTTGTAAATATTCCTTGATATTTTCTTAAGTTTAAAAAAGACTTAACATACTGTTATACCTTCCTGGACTTGTAATCTTATATAAGGTTTTACTACCACATAAATTTTCAGGGATCAAGATGTTCTCTCTTCACACCAGTCCCTGAAAATTCTTTCCAACTTAGTTGCTGCTGGTGCTATTAACTCGACAGGGGTGCTTGATGAGATATTTTGGGAGCTTATAGGCTTTACGGCTAATGTTCTTCATAAAAAAAAAGCAGATTATAATGATTTGCTCGTAAAGGTATGTAGTAACAATCATAAAGAGTTGTTTATTCCCTTCAGAAAATACTTTTAATGAAAGCATTTAGTTTTCAAGAAAATACTTTTAATGAAGATTCATCTTGCCATCTTGGTTATTACATTTTCCGTCTTTATAGTCTTCATATTCTTATCATGTCTCCAACTTAATAATGAGATGATGCCTATCATTTACATCTTGTGTGCAGTGTTTCTCAGTTATAAAGAAGTTATTGGATAACTGTGGAGGTGGGTTTGGAGATTCATATATTAGGCACTGGGTTGCCATTGTTGAGCTTTATAAAGAGGTTATACTCTTAACCAACTATAATCTACTTAATGCAGAACCTTCTAGGTTTACTTTAATATATGAAACTTTGTTACTTGTAGGTTTCTGGCTCCACAGAAGATGCATCTGGAAGAGTTTTATATGAATCCATTGCATGCATTACTGTCATAGTATCTAGAGTAGCTCAAAGTCTGAAAGCATCACTGGCCACCAAACATGCTGATGTGGCGATAAGTGGTCTTAAAGAGATATTGGATCATGCTAAAACATCAGGTGTAGCTGATACTTTGCTTTCACACTTGGTGACTTGTGGCACAAGTCTCATGTCTGGCTTGTCAAATTTGTTACGTGCTTCTTGTGAAGCATGTAGGGCTATTTGGTCGTTAGTAGATGCATTTGAGATTCAATCTACAAAACAGGATACACATGTGTTTCCACTGATCTCAATGTATTCCCACTCGTTGGATCGGCTTAACATCAAAGGAGATGAATCTGAACTATTGATCGGTGCAGATTCTGAAAAAATAATTGACGCAGTTACACGAGCATTCCTCAAATCCAAAGCTGTACAAATTGCGTTTTACTACTGTCTTCGTCAACACTTAGAGGCCTCATGCTCTTCTGGTATTCAGGTGATTATATTTTTATTTAATATTGACTGCTGATGGTGGCAAAATGAGTGGGTTGGTAACAGGTCAGTATGTGTAATTCCTGGGAAGAGTCGAAAGGGTTTTGTTGACCTTAAACACTTCTCTAAATTTTTAGTTTTCTTATAAAATATTTAGTCTGTCGAATATGATCACAGAAGTTATACACATTGGGCTGTGTTGAACCCATTTGACCTACCCATTCTCTTTTAAGCTAATATTTGATTTCACTCTTCTCTTTGACCGGTTAAAGATCTGAATCAACTCATTCATTAGTACCCGAGTCGAAGTTGCTACCTCTACGACTTCTTATTAGTTCCATTAACATGAGGAGTGGTGCAATTCTTTTCTTGTTAACAGATAATCTTAAGGTGCTGCCTGCATAACAGCTCAGTTACTGGTGTTTTATGTGGTCTCCCTAGTTCTTTACCTGTTACAACAGTCGTTAGTGGTGGGGGTGATAATACAATAATTTCGGAGATTTTTTCAATATTATCTCTTTGTGCTTCCATTGATAGAGATCTACAAACAGGAGATACAAACAATCTAAAAACTAAAATATCCAATCCAAGTGCTCTAGTTTGGCATTCGTGTGTCCTGCTTGCTGCAGTTGCCCAATCCCTAAAATCAACCGGAAGAAATTCTGCACTTTTTATGCTTACATCATCACCAAAAAAGCAACACTCTCGCCTCTCTGAACTTGCCCACCATTATTCCTTATTTGATAAAATAGAAAACTCCTTTCAACCCCATTCCATGTCCGCCATGCTGGCATTTGCTTCCATTTTATCTCTAGAAACTAACACTTCTGTTGAAACATCAGTTTCTAAAATAGCAGTCCCTTTAATTCCACGAAGTGCCACACTTTGTGATTATCTTAGAGCTTTAACAGATAACGGCAATGGAAGTAAGCTCTCACACTGGCATGGGTTCAGGGATGGTTTAGTAGGTTTGATAGATTCCAGATTAATGTGGGGTGGGGCTTTAGCTATTCAACAGTCGTGTGCTAGTGGTATACCGCAAGCACTTATCGAGTTACTGGGAAACAAATACCACGATCAGATTGGATTATCGCCTGTTGGGGTTGTATGGACAGTTTCTTCTCTATCCCTATGCTTGCCAGGTGTCAGTTCAACTTTTCGTCAGGTGTTGCTTAGAAAGGAAAATGTGGAATTTGTGTCTGAATTGATATCTGATGTACATCTTAAGCTTATAAGGTGTTGGGGTGGACCCGGTGGGGGGAAACTTGGAGTCAGAGATACAGTTAATGCCGTCGTTAATCTCTTGGCGTTTCCATTTGTGGCGGTACAAAATGGAACAAATTCTCCATCTGCTACTGCTCCTGCTGCTTCAGTGAATAGTGGTTTTCTTTTAAACATGGGTTCTCCTGGCGGGAAAGTTTGTGCTGATGACAGGGACATGGTTAGAGCAATAGAAGCAAGCATGCCAAAGTATATTGAAATCCTTGACGAGGTCAATATTTTTAACAACATTATGTTTCTATTTTTTTTAATTATATATATTTGGTCTATTAGTTATGTTCGATATTATGCACTTATGACCAGGTAGGAATTCCGGGCCAAATAATTCAGTGTTTGAAACATGTGGAGTTAAAGGATGCTGCAAGACCCGTTGCTTTTATAGCCAAAATGACAGGTCATCGAAAACTGGTTGTTCAACTCCTTGGCAGAGGTCTTTTGAATCCAAATATTATGAGAAGGTTACTTGATGGTTCATCACCAAGAGAAGTCACACTTGATGTTTTGATGATAGTTTCAGACTTAGCCCGTATGGATAAGGTCAGTCCTTGTTGACTAATCTATGTTATAATATAACACATTTAGGTCTTCACTTTATCATTGTGTTTCTGAGTTTTATGTTCAAGAGAAAGAGGAATCAAGGAAGCAAAAAGGAAATATAAGAACTTTTTTGTTGACACCTTTTTTGGGAGAGAAAGAAAGGAAACAATGAAATTTTGATCAATTTTTCTCCTAAACTTTCCTCCCAAAATTCAGAAGATTTACATGGAAATGAAATGTATCCTTTATTACTATATTTTTAAATTACCAATTTACCCAGAATGTAAACAAATGTTTTTTAGAATAAGAGTATCAGTGTAAAATTGATCACCTCACTCAGAAACTCAAAATATAATTATTTTTCATTCTCTCCATTTCTTCTCTTTTCAACTCAAGAGCATGAAAAACAAATTATTATCCTTTCTCTGCCTTTCTTACTCCTTTATTTTCCAAGCTCTCTCTTTTTTTTCTTTCTTTCTTCTCATAACTTGGGAATAGAGTATAAAGTATAAACACCTCTTAGAATAAAGAGTTCTTAATCTATGCTTTCCCATACTATTTGATCATTTCCATTTAATCTAGGCCGTCCAATGCTATTTTGATTCTGATCTTAGTTGTCAATTCAAACCGATGAAAGTGAGGGGGGGGGGATAATTGTCCATTGCATAACGCGACTATCCATCTAGTTATATGATATAGCTTTGATTTTAAAAATTGCTATTTTTGATCAAGATCATTTTAATGAAGGGTTTTTATGAGCACATAAAAGGAGCAGATATCTTGGAACGCTTGAAAGGCTTTCTTACTCATGAAGATCCCAATGTGCGTGCGAAAGCTTGCAGTGCTATTGGCAATATGTGCCGGCATAGTTCTTACTTCTATGGTTTGTTGGTAAGTATCAGTCTTTAAGTTATATATTACAGCAAATTACAATTATTCTAGAATAGTAACTATAATTGGGGAATTTTTTTTTCTTTCCTTTTCCTCCTTTTTCATATAGGCAAAACATAATATTATTAGTCTCTTGGTTGACCGCTGCTCTGATGGGGACAAACGCACCCGCAAATTCGCATGTTTTGCAGTAAGATGCCATTCTACTTTTCAGTTACAATATGTATATGGTGAATGAAAACTTACCTGACTTATTTTATTTTATAGATTGGTAATGCAGCATACCATAGTGACTTCTTTTATGAAGAGCTACGGAGATGCATACCTCAACTTGCAAATTTATTGCTTTCTTCCGAAGAAGACAAAACAAAGTCAAATGCATCTGGTGCTCTTAGCAATCTTGTTCGTAACTCGAACAAACTTTGTCAAGATATTGTCTCCAAAGGAGCAATGCAGGTACTTATGACAAATAATCTTGTATGTACTGCAATATGGGCACATGTCATAAAATAGCAACTTATTTTTGTTAATGGTCTGTTTCGGTAATTATCTTTATTTTTTCTGGTAATTATACTTTGTTTTGATGTACTGATTTGGTTATTAAGCAAAAACTGAATATTTCATTTGCAGCCAGTCATTTTGTGCTTAAATTACCAAATAAACACATCAAAACCAAGTATTATTATCAAAAGGGGATAATAAAAGTATTATCACCCAAACGAACCATTGACAACACGACATTTGCTCTTACAGAAGTATTTAACTATAACTCATTGCCTATTCACATGTGCAGGCTTTGTTGAAGTTGGTTGCAGATTGTTCTGCTGTTGCTCTCAACCCAAGCAGGAAAGATGCTATTAACGAGTCACCTATAAAAATAGCTCTTTTTTCATTAGCTAAAATGTGTGCACATACACCGTGTAGACAGTTTCTCAGATCATCAGATCTTTACCCTGTAATTGGACGACTTCGTCAATCACCAGAAGCAACAATCGCCAACTATGCTACTGTTATTATCAACAAAACCTCTGATTCATAAAACTTCTGGGAACATGGTCTTTGGATGGATTCATATGTGTATAGTTTACTTGATAGAACTGGTTGTAAAGATACTGAAGATCAAGTTGCTATGAGAAGATGAGCAATTTGAGAGAAACTGTGCTATATCTTTGAAGGCTGTTAAAGTAGTGATCTGTAACTGCTTTCTTTACAAGAGTTCCTTACTTTGCTATCCTATGCTTATGGTTAATTAGTTTTTTATTTAGTTGTAGACAACTCTTGCTCCACACCTTTATTTATAAGGCAACAGATAGTTTTGTAAACATTATGGTAGAGGTGGAAAAACGGACGGGCCTGGTTGGTTTATTGACCGGTCTGGGTTACTCATCGAGTTGGCTGGTTGACCAAAGGACTTTCTGCAACAGCAGTGCTAGGAATTCTAGAAAATTACCATACATTGTCCTTGTTGCACTTAGAGGTTACCATCAGTTCAACAATTGTTTTGATTTTTTATTTAACTAAAAAGGATAGGATATATGTTTTTCAAGTGGCAAACTTTTCAAAAGACATAAAGGTGGGTTTCCTCTCTGCAAGAAAGTACATTCAGAGATTTATAAAGGTGTTTATTGTTAGAAAACTTTTTAAGAGAAATAACAAGATTCCTACCTCAGATTACAATTAACAATATTGATATCATTTTGTGTAAATAATACCCTTCTTCAATTGATATCATATAATATATTCTATATTTCTAAAAGCGGATGTTACACCAATGAGATGATAACGAACAAACTGAAAGAATGATGTAGCGAGAGTGTGAGACTAAATGAACCAATCCCTAATAGAGTAGTCTAAACTCTTAACAGAGGATGATTAGAGAAGCCCAAAATCTGGAAATCCCTAATCATGGATGGTGAGAGCGAGGGGAGTTGAGGACCAAAATTTTTTATTTTTTATTGTTAGGGATTAAAAATGAAATGTTGTGAAGCATTCAATTCTAAAAGTAAACATGTTTGAAGGATAATTTAGTTACTTTTTAATTTTATATGAAATCCGTTAAAAACGTAAGATACTCAGGAACTAAAGTTAATTTAAACACCAATATAGTATCCGCGCCAATACAACGACGACGAATAGTTTTGCTTTGCAACTTGTCTATTATAGCTATTGAGTCATTCAAATTCCATAAATGTTTATGAATTTAGGTTATAGGTTATTCAAATTCATGAGTTCTATTTATACATATTTTCTAATAATTAAGTTAAAATATTTATTATGCAATGAAATATTTATAATGAAATGTTTAGTTGTTAAAATATTTTGTAATAATTAAGTTAATTGACATTGACTTGATATTTTAAATATTTTTTTATTATGGAAGGTCTGATTACTAAAATGGTATATATAAATCTCATTAACTCCATCTAATACTTATTTCATTTAACAATTTTCATTTAGTTTGATATGAGTGTAAATTAGTAATTTTAAATTACTTAAAATTAAGAGATACAAAGACCCAAATACTTCAAATACTTAATAAGTTAGTATAAATAAGAACCAATAGTGTAATTTTAGATATTTAAGAACTGAAATCTATAATTTTGGATAAACCATGTGAACTTACAAAGTTACAATATAATTTACTTTTAATTTAAAAACTATAATAAGAGTAAAAATAATATGACTTTTTATTTTTAAAAATTGACAACAATAGTAATAAAAATGACATGTAATAAGAGTAAGGGTTAAGAACCTCTTATTTTTGGGTCAAATATGACTCATCATATTCTCTTACAAACATGAGAGTGAGTCTCTTATTTTAGTCAAGAATGAGTCCCCTTTGTAAGGTCCACTCTCATGCTTGTCAGAGAACATGATCAATTATGTTTGACCCAAACATGAGAGGATTCTATCCCTAAGAGTAAATATAATTTGATTTTTTATTTTTAAAAATTGACAACAATAGTAATAAAAATGACATGTAAAGTTGAAATTATATAGATTATTTTTAAAAAAAACTAAAATTATCAAGAAAAATATCACAAAAAATGAAAAGTTTAAATTAAAAATAGCAACAATGTATGACTCATTTTCCTTATTTTTTTTTCTTTTCTTTAAATTACTTTCTAATGGTGATTACATCAGTACCACAATCATATTATTATTGAAGAAAAGAAAATATAAAACAGAACCACCAAGGACAGGGCCACGTCATCACATTATCCATGAAATATTAGGTGCCACATAAACATGTGGTTTCTCTGCATTCCCATGGATTTTCAGCATACCCTACAACAAGGTAGCATTACTACCAGCCACCATGGAATTTCAGAAACTGAAGACCCAAAATTATTAGGGTTTCCAAAAGATTTTGAAATCCACATTCCAAAACATCTCTAATCTCTTTGGTGATGGAAAGATCAAGAAATTAGCAACACAGAGATGATTCTGCAATGGTGTCTATGGCAATCACAAATCTCTCACTCACATCAACTTATAGAAACCCTTCTTCATCTCTCATTTGCAGTCTAAACCCTTCAACAAGACAATCCCACTCACCCCATTCTGTTTTGCTTCCTCATACTGGACCTTCTTACAATACCCTTGTCTATCAGGTTGGTTCTCTCTCTCTCTCTCACACACACACACACACACAAACAATGTGTATCTGTCTCAAGATTTCATATGATATGACTTGATTTTCCTTTATGATGCAAAATGTGGTGATTGGTGAATTGATAGTGAGTGGTGAAGATAGATATAGAAACCTTTACAGTTTTATCTGGTTTCTAGTTTCAACAATTTACTCAGTTAATGGATAATGAGATTGAGAAACTGATCTAATGGCTTTGTGCCAAAAGAATGCATGAAAAGTTGCTCAAAATGTAACCTTTGTCTTGGTTAATGGCTTTGGTAGAAAGATTATGATGAGGTTATAGTGTAAATTAGTATAAAACTAATCTGGTTTTGTTCTAATGATTAGGCAGTTCAACTTTTAGGGCCTCCAGCAACCTTTGATGCCTCAAAACTTGAAGTTATTTTCAAGGGAGAAGAAAAAGATCAATACACAAGAATTATCCCAAGGACTTACAATCTTTCCCATTGTGACTTCACTGCTAACCTCACATTAACTATCTCGAATGTAATCGACCATGACCAGGTGAGATGCCTATTTCTTTCAAATAGTACGCTTTTAAAGCCGATTAATTTCCCATGAAAAGAAAAATCTTGAAAATTCAAGAATTTCGACTTTCTTCATGGGCTAATTATGGTTGAAGAATGCATCAACCTATTTTTTTTTCTAACTTTAATGACCTGAAATCGAAATTTAGTAAAGTTGGTTACTTTTTGCACGTAATTTCCTTTTCAAAGTACCTTCATCCTTTGAACACTTTATAAAATGTCTTGATTAACTATTAGTTATGTTTAAATGGCAGCTAAAAGGGTGGTATAATAAGGATGATGTAGTAGCTCAATGGGCTGAAGTGAAGGGTCATATGTGTCTTGATGTTCATTGCTATGTTAGTGGACCGAATTCCTTGCTTGACCTTACTGCAGAGTTCAGATACTATATTTTCTCAAAAGAGTTGCCATTGGTAATTTTAGTTTATCAATTATCATTATGCAAACATTAGCATTAATATATTGAAGAATGGAGATGAAAAACCATGAAATTTTGGCCTGCAGGTGCTTGAAGCAGTGCTGTATGGAGATCGTTTTCTATTTAGTGAACATAAAGAGCTAATGGATGCATTTGTTCGCGTCTTTTTCCACTCGAGTTCAAAGAAGTACAACCGAGTAGAGTGTTGGGGCCCTCTCAAGGATGCTGCTAAGGTATTATCTAAACTCAGATTTGAAAATAAAATATAAACTGACTGAAAGTAGGATCCTTTTGTGTGCAACTTTTAGTTCAAATACGAGCAGATAGTTTTGATATTCATGATATTAAACGTTCAGGGGCGGGTAGGGGATCAAATACAAGGTTTATTGGCTGGAAACATGGAAAGATCTTCTTCACCTCCAAAGAGCTGGGGAATACCAAAATCTGTATTTCAAGTTCTTTGTACATTTCTTCTGTAATTAACTACAACAACAAGGGGGCAATGACATAGTGTAAAGAGAAAGTCAACATGTGGGGGAGTTGAAAGTCAACCATTGAGGTGCAGGTTTGAGATTGAATTCATATTGGTGTCTCATTGATTCTTTTTTGTACCCTGTATTACACAATTCATGAATCAGAAAGCATGAAATCAAAATTCTTCATAAATCTGCCTTCTGTTAATAATGTTTTTCTTGTATTTGTTATATGAACTTCACTATTACATGAGATGTATTATTCTTTTATGACTTGCCGAAATAACAAAGAAACGTGTCAAAGACGTAAAATAACGGTCCAGAAGTTGTTTCCAACAAACTTCTCGGTTATAAACAGTAAATTTCTGATAACATGTTACACAGTGGCGGATTCGGAAATTTGTTTTAGCGTATACACTCTATGAAATCTTTTTCTACACAATAAATTTTGGTTTTTTAGATTTAATTATTGATTCGGTTTGATTATCAACCACAAAGAAAACTTAAACTAGTAAACGCATAGCATATTTCGGTTTGATTATCAACTAAGTCCGGAAGATAAGGATGAAGCATTACGAGTAAGGGCATAGCTAGCTACAATTCAGTAGGGTCAGACGATCCAACTTAAAGTTTAACTTAAAAAAAAAGATATATATATATATATATATATAAAACTTATAGTTTTTAGCATTTTTTTGTATATTTTCATATTTTAGTGAATGAATTTATTAGCATAACGGAATAGTTTATGACCCCATCAGACAAAGTTTCTACCTCCGCCTGTCATTTTCTTACTAAGAAACTAAATCAATTTCCCGGTGTGGCATGAGAGCTTTAATCGTTTAACTCCTTCATTGTAAGTTTCTGTACGATCTTTTTTCCCTGTTGAGTCACGGTGGTCAGCTAGACATTGCTTTTGGTCGGTGTTCATTGCTTTAATCATTTCATATTTATCTATATTTTAATATAATATTAATTTAAAAACGCATTATTAAAAATAGGAATACTAAAAAAATTCACTTTTGTATGGTCTAATATAATACATTTTATGACTTTTTTTTATTGATTTTGTTAAAATTTTACTACTACCGTTAGTATTATTTTTTCAATTATTATTTGTTTTATCATTGTTACTAGGAAGATTGAGGTTGCGTTCACTCCCAGAAAAATCTTCATTTTTTAATTTTTTTTTAAGAAAACTGAAAATTAGAAAATATGTTCACTTGCAAATTTTTTCAAGAAAACAGAAAACTCCATCGCTTTCCACATTTTCTCAAACTCCTTAATTTTTTCAAACTATCGTACTTTTTCAAACAACTCTTTTAAGAAAACACTTCAACCAGACATGTTTTCCATTTTTATTTAAAAAAGAAAAACTCTACCCCTTTATTTAAACACGTTTTCTATTTTTTTTTAGAAAATAAAAACTCCTATTTCTCACAAGAAAACAGAAAATAAAAAACAAATTTTTTTTCTTGCTAAACCCAACCTGAAAGTTTTAGGCAAAAACCAATAACTCAAAAGCCTTCCCTCATTTCCTTTACTGACTTTGTGCACACCCTACCCCTTAACACCTCTCCCTCTCAACGTTGGGTCGGGTCGGGGCGCTCTCTCCCTCTCTCAACACCTTTCTGCGTGTCCAACGGCAATCTCTTCATCGACATCGACGATCGCAACCTCCCATTGTCAATAACCTTTCTTCCAAAGACGATGACCCCTACTCTTCCCTTTTCTTTACCGCTGACGAAGGTTAGGGTTCCAATCTCATCCAACAAAGGTTAGGGTTAGAATGGTTTTAACCCATTACGACAGCGTTTTTGAATTCTGGTAATCGATAGACGACTGTGTTTCTGTTGTAGAAAGATGTTTTTTTATAATCAAATCGACGACTACGATTCTGTTGTAATTGATCGACGCTTACTCTTTCGATTTTTGTAATCAATCGAAGATCTTGTTATGAGTTTCTAACCTAATCTGTATTAGTGTTGGAGAAGGGACCTATACACTTCTCTTTGAAGATGTGGGGAAGTAAGTGTTAATAAAAGGCGCACCATGGTGTTGACAACACGAGGCGTGGCTCGTTGTTAAGAAACGGGTCTAGGCACCGTAAATGAAAGGCGCGTCACACGTCAAGGCGTGGCTATACACGCTAAATGGGGTGTTTTAAGGCGTGACGTGCACTAAATCACTTTTTTTCAATTGAACTTTTTTTAGATTAGATTTACCATTATGTATATTGAATCTCCGTAAATCTATATTTTGTAATTTATATATGTTAATTGCTCTCCATTTTGGTAACTATATGTAAATTGTATATACATAATTATAAATTGCATATATATATATAATTAAAAAATATATTATATACATAATTAATGGCTTAAGTCATGCCTTGTAAAATTACTGGCTTAAGTCATGGTCATGGATTTCAGTAAGATATTTCTTTTTTCATTTCAAGTGAATGGACTTACATAAGAATAAGAGTCAATTACATCATTGGTCTTTTTAGTATTAAGGCTATTTTACATTCGGTCATTTAAGTTAAAAGTTACAAAATAAGTCCTTTAAATGAGTTTTTTGCACACCATTGGTCTTTTAACCGTTAACTTTAACAGTGTTATGGTTAAACTTTTTAAAATGTCTATTTTACCCTCTCCAAACTTGGTCCTTTGTAATTTTAACCCTAAACCTTATTTAAGTCTTATAAATTTTAATCCAAACACCCTGTTTTAAGCCAAACACTCTATATTAATCATAAAACTTATTCTAATCTCACGGTGGTGGTGGTGGGATAATGACGGCGGTCCGACAATGGGTCAGTTAAGGGATAGAGAGGAAGGGGGATGCTTGAACTAAACAGAAGAAAAGATGTTTTTTGTCTACAGTTTTGGTACGATATTTTATATGAAACTAAGATGCTTTCTTTCCAATTTGTAGGTGTTCCCCATTTGATTTCTTTAATCAGAACCTGAAACTTGAAGATTTTGTTTTATTTTCTCAGAATTTTGTTGGAGATACAAATTTAAATAAATTTTTAAGAGGTAGTTACTTTTCGGTGAAAAATTGGCGTTCATAATACACCGAATCACATTGATTTATTTTAAAAAATTGCAACATGAAGAAGCCACAACAAATTTAGACACAAATGGAGAAAGTCAACCTTCCGAAGATATCATAGAAATGGGCTGCTGATTTATTTGAGCGTTGGCGAAATCCCTTGAGATATCAACATTTCTGTTCGCTCTTTCATCACTTGTGAATATGTAGTGGACAGGAATTAATACAACCTTTTCCCAGTCCCAAACCTTAAAACACCCAAATTCATTCATGTTATCTTTACTGTAAATTGACGAAATAATAAGCTGAATTGAACTACTTTTGCATATTCCCCAAATTCTTTCTTGAAAACCCCAATTGAACCAGGGTCACAAATCTCATGAGTCATCAAAATGTTACCCAAACATGCTCAACATGGATTTCTCAGAAGCCCGAGCAAGTATTTTCTCTGTCATTGCCATCCTTGTCTTCACCTGGAAAATCAAGATTCATCAGATAAATCAACAACCCACAATAAAATGCTCGACTTTCCCACAATATTTTAGGAGGTCAAAACACTATTTAGCAAAACCCAAATGTAATTTAATCAAAACCATTAATACACAGTGATCTTAGGCAAAATCCCCCTAAAAGCCTAAAATAGTTAAATGATCAAAAGGAAAAGAACCCAACTGAGCCAGTTGTTGATGAAGTCGCCATTGATGAATGATTAAGAGTGGTGTTGTTGGTGCTCTTAAATGGAGAAAATAGTGGTCGTTTTGGTGCAGCTTTGACAGTTTTAGAATTTTATAGAAAGCTTTGGCATGCACAGTTACTCTCTGGTTTTGTTGTCCATCTCACGGTGGTGGTGGTCTGGTAATGACGGCGGTCTGGCAATGGTCTAGTGGCAGTGGCGGTCCGGCGATGGTCCGCTGGTGGCGGCTGTCCGACGAGGTCAAGCAGCGGCAGTGGGTCTTGGATAGAGAGGAAGGGGAATGCTTGAAATAGACAGGAAAGAGATAGAGAAGAAAGGGTAAAACAGGCATTTTAAAAAGTTTAACCATAACCGTGTTAAAGTTAACGGTCAAAGGACTAAGGGGGTGTTTGGTTCAAGTATTGTTTTTTATGGGATTAGGATTTATAATAGGATTTGCATTTGATGGGATTTGCATTT
>JAUEJL010053024.1:0-20454 GCA_032274825.1 Drosophyllum lusitanicum
ATTAGAGTGCGTAAATGTTAAGACCCCCCGCATCGGTGGGTTGACCCGAGATTGGGTTCCCTCGGGTAAGTGGGGAACACCAAAACACCCAATTGGGTTCATGGTGATAGGGTAGTACATCGGGTTCCCAAACCCGATTTCTTTTTCTTTTTTTTTTGTTTCTTCCCTCTCACATTTAATATATATATTTTATTAATATTTGATATGGGGTTGAATAAGGTTGGATGTGGGGGTTTGTGCCTTTGTAGGGTAAGTTGAGTTGAAGATAAAAGATAATGTGGATGCTAATGTAACAGTGAGTTAAGTTGAATAAATTAGGTTGGATGCTGGTCTGAATAGTTATCCAAGATGTTGCTATTTAGTAAAATAATTTGAAATATTAATAATTCATTTAATTTTCTGTTTGACGAAACAATTTCTTGACTGAAACTTGAAACTTGAAAGCGCTCCCTTTTCCCTGAATCTAGTCTAAAGTCTAAACCCTTCTAAAACCCTAAAATTGTTCTTGATTCATTCACAAATTCTAATTTCTTGGGATGCAATTGGCGCCAGAAATACCTCCTTTCGATTTAAGCACAATCAATTCATGCTGTATCACATCCGACATCAATGTCGATCACTTCTTCGTCGTCCTTTTGCACCGTTAAACCCTTCAACCCTCTTTTTCACTAAATCTTCATCGTTAATCTCTGCCCAAGCCCTTCAATTGGAACCTGCAACCACTTCATCCACTGCAAACGACAATTTCCTTCGTGGTATCCTCCCATGGTTGAAAGTTTCGGGTGGCTCAAGTGTGAAATTTAACGGTCTTAAAAATGGGTTCAGAACCCTTGTTTCGGGTTTGAATTCTAGTCAGGTAGATGAAATTATCAATCAGCTGCGAACAGACGACCCAGATTCTGCCGTGGAGTTATTTGAACTGTTGAAAAATGAGTATGGATTTCGGCACTCGAGAGTTTCTCAGTTTGTCATCGCTCATATTCTGGCCAGTCAACGACGGCTTAAGCTGCTGCGTTCGAACTTCATGCAAATGCTGCAAGAAGAAGGTAGCTGCATGTGAGAATTTAAATTTGATTTAGTCACATCTGGGTTAGGGGTTCTAAGGCTATGAGATTGAGAATTTGAGGTCTCAATTGTAAGTTTAAACTTTCATTTTCTGTTTCATTTGAACTGCAGATGGGTTTTCGAGCTTATAAGCATTAATGCTCAACTTTCATCATTTTTCTCATAAAAATGTTCTTATTTCTTAGTTGTTTGCAAAGTAGAATTGTTCATCTGATTAATAGTTGTTTTCATAGATAAGAAAAATGCTTGTTATTTGATAATATTTTTGCATGGGTAACTGACATGTATGTATCTTCTAATAGGCTCTGGCTCTGGGCCTTCACTCTGTGAGCAGCTTTCAGTTGACTTCAAGGGTTGGAAAGCAAATGTAATTGTCTGGGACATGCTGGCATTTGCTTACTCTAGATCCGAGATGGTTCAGGACGCCCTTTTTGTTATAGCCAAGATGAAAGATTTGAATATTCAGCCTTCAATACTGACCTACAACAGTTTGTTATATAACTTGAGGCACTCTGATATCATGTGGGATGTATACAACGACATAAAGGAGAGTGGAGTTCATGAGAGCAAACAAACAAAATCAATTCTTGTAGATGGTTTGTGTAAGCAATCCTTGATGCAGGAAGCAGTGAACCTTTTACATGGAAAAGATGTGAAAGTGTCCTCGCCTCATGTTACTTCATTTAATACCGTTATGTCGAGTTTCTCTAAAATGGGGTTTGTAGATATTGCTCAATCCATTTTCTGTTTGATGTTAAAATTTGGTGTACAACCTGATGCATATAGTTATAATATTCTTATTAATGGATTATGTTTGGCGGGTTCTATTGAAGACGCATTGAAGTTGACATATGACATGGACAAGCATGGGGTTGAGAAGCCCAATGCGGTAACATACAACACGATTTCCAAAGGTTTTCATGTAGTTGGTAGGATAAACGGCGCGTTAGAGTCAATCCAACAAACACTTACAAAAGGGTTGAATCCTGATGGTATCACATATACATTACTAATATGCGGGAATTGCCAGGCTGGCAGAGTAGACGAAAGTCTGGGTTTGCGGGATGAGATGCTTTCCCGTGGGTATCGGCTAAATTACATCTCGTATAGTGTTTTGGTAAGCAGTTTATGTAAGATTGGGCGTGTTGATGAAGCTTTGTTTTTGCTTTATGAGATGGAAATAAATGGTTTAAAATCTGACGATGTTATGTATTCTATCATCATTCATGGTCTTTGCAAACAAGGTGACATACAGAGGGCAATTCAACTATACACGGAAATGTGTTCCAAGAGAATATTTCCTACACTTTCTGCTCATCGGGCTGTTTTATTGGGCCTTAGTGGGAACCGACCACTTTCCGAGGCAAGGATGTACTTTGATATGTTAACTAGCAGTGACGGTAATCGCGACATTGTTCTGTACAATATTATGATCAATAAATATGCAAAACTTGGTATGATTTATGAGGCTGTACAGTTGTACAATCAGATTATAAAGAAAGGAATTAATTCAACTATTGTCACGTTTAATTCTTTAATATACGGGTTCTGTGTAGCTAGACAATTAACTAAGGCAATGGGATTATTTGATAAAATTAGGGATCATGGACTAGCACCTACTGCCATTACATATACCACTCTTATGAATTTTTTATGTGAAGAGGGAAATATACAAGAAATGTTTGATTTGAAGCGGGAAATGGAAGCTAATGGTTTAGAACCAACTCATGTCACACACACTGTAATTATGAAAGGTCTTTGTAAACAGCAGAAGTTTCAAGAATCTCTGTTATATCTTGATAATATGTCCTCACGAGGTCTCTATCCTGATGAAGTTTTATACAACATTCTCATTCAACGTTTCTGCAAAGCGCGTGAAATTGCAAAAGCCTTTGAGTTACATGATGAAATGATATCACGTGATCTGAAGCCTGATGCGGTTACGTATAATATTCTTATTAATGGTTTATGTGTATATGGTGATGTACAGGATGCTGATAAGTTGTTTTTGTATTTACGGGAGAATAATAATCTTGAATTAAAGAAAGCTGCTTATACGACACTTATCAAAGCACATTGTGTAAAGGGGGATCCACATCAGGCAATGGCTGTTTTCATTGAAATGGTGAAGATGGGGTTTCAAGTAACCATTAGGGATTACAGTTCTGTTATTAATAGATTGTGCAAAAGATGTTTAACGAATGAAGCAAAGGTTTTCTTAGGTATGATGTTTTCCAATGGCATTCTTCCTGATATTTACCTTTATAGAGAGATGATATATGCTTTATATCTCGTGGGTGATCACCATTCAATACATGAGTTACTCCCTAATATGGTCAAATGTGGCTTAGATGTTTCTTGAACTTTATCAAGATATCACCACTCAGATTTTCCTTGGGATTAACAAGATCATCTCACTTATGAATCAATTTACAACCCAGGTACCGAACTCTCATTGTGGTTTGCACTTTGTTTATTCTGCTGTATCTAAATTCAGATGTTCAACTTTCTTTGTTTATATAGAAACAAATACTAGAATCTTCAGTTGCTCGACAACCTTTATTGATAATTCTTATGATCTGCCGTGGTATTCTATCTTCAAGCTTTGCATCTGTGCTCAAATTTTCTTCTATTCCTGATTCTCTGCATTTCATGATTGTTGCTGCCTGATTGGGTTAAGGTTGGTAGATTTAAACTACTAATATGTTTTTGATTTTGATTTTGATTTTTTTCCTAAGCGATTAGCATTTCAAATGTTTAACTTTCGATGAAGCACTTATCGGTCACATGGTTAAATTAGATATACTAGCAGATACCCACGTAAAGCAATGGATAATTATTCTATTTTATTTTCATTATATAAACCATTTAGATGTTTGTAAATGTTGTTTGAATAGAAATTATTTTTATTTGATTTCTAGTTTGTATATATTATCTTATAGGTTGGAATTCAATTTACACTTGATTTCATTAAAGCTGTTTCTATTATGAAAGGTTTAGTTATTAAGATGGTATAGAAGCATTGACTCCATTTAGTTTGATCACTGGTTTCTATTTAGTTTGATACTTTGATACGAGGGGTTGAATACTAATTTTGAATTTCTTAAAATTAAGAGATCAAGGCATTGTACCAAATGCTTTATGATATAGTGTATATAAAGATAATTGTATTAACCCATGTCCTAATGTTTAGGTAAGCTTGTTGGTGGTTTGGGTTTGTTCTTGGTTTATTGTCATATACATCCTGAACATGAAGTCTCTCTGTGTGTGTGTGACTGCTCTCCTAAATTCACTATCAAGTTGCTAAAACATGTGCATTTAATGTAAATGTTGCTAATTTGACTTCTTTCATAGTGACTTAGAGAGCGCCCATAATGTTGATGCTTCTTTCTCTTTTTTCTTGTGACTGCTCTCCTAAATTAATATATAATTGTTATGGAATTAGTGTTTCAGGTTCATGTTGTTAATGATGAAGTTACCTTTTCCTAAGTTTTACTGTTAGTAAAGCTTATGACCGATATTAGAGCTCAATTTTTTTTGGAGAAAGAAGAAGAGAGAATTGAAGGTCTTCAAGTCTTCTGTGGAAAAAATCATGGTTGTCGAAATGATGCTTGTTCTCATATTAATCAGTAAGTACTCTTAGGTATCATTCACATATTCATCTATTATATTATTATTATTATTTGGCCAATCAAGCATGGACCAGCACTTGGGGCAGTAAATGCTTATTCAATTATATCGCTCCTTATCTATTTAGTTTTTCTAAATAATGGAGAAATTTGATGTCACTTATGTGAAATGATTTAATTTGGGTTATATATGATTGGTAGAAGAGTTCTATCTCCTCCTACTTTATGCTCTTATCTACTAAGTTGTGACATGTGAATTGATTCTACATCCTCATATCCTCTCTTGATTTTGACACTTGTCTTGATCTTGGGGGTAGAAGGATAAATAGGAGGATATAGTAAGAGGATATATAATCTCTCTTATTAGTAATGGGTCAAAAGGCTAAAACCTGAAATTCATCCAAGAAGGAAACATGTCAAACATTTTGATAGTTGCTGAAAGTGTACGCAAGTGTTTCCAACCCAATCCGTTCTGAACATCATACGTTTATTACAGGGAGGTGTCAGGGATTCATGGACCGGCATGGTGCCCAATGTTGCATTGATGTTATATTAAATTTTCTTAAATAAGCCACTGATCATTTTTCACACACATTCACGTAATTAAACTTCTGTTGGTGTTTATGGAATTTCTAAATCTGTTGATACTCAATATTACAATGCAGACAGTTCTGAAGATCCATGGAATTTCCAAATCTGGTTTAGGAGTTGGATTTTTTGCATGAGGTCCCTATTGATGTGGTACTTTATATACAACCACTATCTACATGGCCGCTGTATGAACATTTTTAAATCTTCATATACATTATTTTAGTGATCTTCTCACAAATTTTAGTTCATGGTAGAGGTTGAAAGTTCTAATTTGGTGTTCTTTTTGCAGGTCAAAGGAAGAATGATGCAAGGACTCAAGTTGGCAACAAATTTTGGCATAAATTAAATATAACAAAAGGAGCACCACTGCTGATATATGCTATGGAATTCTTGAAATTCATTGATGCAATTTCAGCTATCTTCCAGCACTACCACACACTTGTAAATAGAACTAAGTTAATATTCTTGATTTACCCAAAATCATATAGAGTAGATGTAGTTGCATTCATGTGCCTGTAACATCGGTTGCTGAAGTAGTTAACGCACATAATCATTCTACACCAGTAAACCACCGCCGGTAACTCCTTTTTTGCATTTTCATTTCATCAAACAGATGTGTGGGCTTCATTTGAGTGCACTTTTCTTTCAAAGAAAATAGTGCAGTAGTTATGCATCATCCATGTTCTAAAACATGATTGCTTGCTTATTCATTTAACTTAACTTGAAAAGAGTTCCAAGTTTAGGTTTCCATTTTGAGTGTTCCATACTACCAAACTTTGATCTTTCTACATTTGCTTTTTCGTGTAGACCAACATTTTATTAAAAGTATCTATCTATTTGTTCCGTCATGAGATTTGAAGACATCGACAGTCATTTGGTTGTTGATTTGCCCCTATAAACCACAATGTCAATTGTCGTTTAAAGTAAGGTGCCTTTGATATCATTTGGGTAAAATATTATATTATTTTTTTATTTAAATTTAAATTTATTTACGTGGAGTGTGCATAAATATTTAAACAGACGGGATCAAAAGCGAAACCATTAAAAAAAATGTAAAATGGCTATTTTCATCAAGTTAATTAACTTCGGTTAAATTAATGTAAATAACTAAATACATAATAATTTTAAGAAGTTTGGAACTAGATGTGAAATTTCGCTTTTGTAATTTACTTTAAAAACAATTAAGGGGGCACCGAGTCGACATCTTTCTACGTGTGATTTCTTATACTATAATCTTAGTCGCGCTATACAACTTTTTATTTTTTATTTTATAGTTTTATGAGTATTGAAAAGAGATTGCGTGATGATGTATAGTCACGCTGTACAACTTTTAGCAAATCAAAAACTTGAACTCACGTATACAACCATTTGGATTGAAATTGTGATGTTTTTAGTTTTACAATTTAGTGTTAATAATGACATCTTAATGTATGTATTAGATGTTACACCAAAATTTGACTTAAAATAACTTGTTTCTACCCTAAATTCAGTTTCATTTCAATATATATGCATCAGATAATGATGTCAAATTATTTAAAACAACTATTTTTATATTTACATTATAACCCTTTTCAATTAGATTATTTTTTTAAAAATTTAAATACATATATTAATTAATTTATTTATAGTACTTAAAACAAAAAATCAATCATAGTCACGAAATTAAACTAATTATTTACAAATTTGCATATTTAGTTAAAAAAATATAATAGCATAATAAATATGTTACATTACAAATTCAATGTTAGCTTAACATTAAAGATTTTAATAAAAAAAATTTAATCTTTTCTATTTTGAATATTTATGTAGTTATATAAGTTAACTAATGAATAATAACTATTAATAAGGGCGGAAAACAAAAAAGAAATAATTCAGAGTTTAGATAGAACTTATAGAAAATCAAATACAAAATTAAGATTAAATCTATTTAAAATATTTTGACAAGCTCTTTTTTAAAATCTTATTATGCAACTAAAATTAAGTTATTTAATCCTTCGTTTTGATCTATATTTTTTTGTACATCGCATGACTTGAATATATAACTTTTTAATAATTATAAATTAAAAATTAAATAACCTGAAGCTTTTATATATTTGCTGCATAGAAATATATAAAAAAAGTTTAAAAAATAAAAAGAATAAAAATATCTTTTCGAAAAGTTGACGAAAGCAAAATAGGTTTAGCAAGGGTTTAAGGCGGCCACAGTTCAGCACCCCTCCTTCACAAACCCTCAAATTTCCATCCGAATCTTTCTCTTCACTCTTGATTCCCCAATCTTACACATCTTTTCCGTTTGTTTTGATCTCCAAACGCCCATCATTCAGTGCCCAACAACACTACACTTTCTTTGGGATCCTGGTGTTATTTCCATCAATCTTTGTGCATATTGTATCCACTGTGAACATAGTTAGAAACCCATTCATATTTCTGGGTAATTTTGTATCAGAAGCTCCACTTTAGCATGTGGAGAAACTTCTGTAATCGAGCTTCGATCAAGAAGCTGAAAGCATTTGCTGATAAATCTAAATATAAAGACACCCGCTTTCTTGCAAAAGTCAGACAGTTAGAGCTTCACCCTACTCGAAATCCTTCATATATCGAAAGGGATTTTCGACAAATCAGTACATTAGGTGGTTCTAATTTGAGAAATCTGGGGGTTTCTTTCGGTTTATCAAATGGATATTGCAAGGGTTACGCTAGTTCGGCTGCAGCTGAAGAGATTGTTTCGACAGAAGAAGAAGACAGCGATGAAATTCGTGAAATGGTACGCCATTTGAATAACGACATCAAGTCAGTGGAGATGAAAGCTAGTAATTCCAATAATCGGAAACAGCCGAAATTGGTTAACGGAATGGGGCAAGGGAAATACATTGCGCTTAGAAGAAGACAGATAAAGATTGAGACAGAAGCCTGGGAGACTGCAGCAAAAGAGTATCAAGAACTTTTGGTGGATATGTGTGAGCAGAAGCTTGCTCCCAATTTGCCTTACGTGAAATCTTTGTTTCTGGGCTGGTTTGAACCATTGAAGAATGCTATTTCGGCTGAGCAGGATTTATGCAAGGAAGGGAAGAATCGAGGGGCTTATGCACCACAGTTTGATCAATTGCCTGCTGATATGATGGCTATTATTACGATGCATAAATTGATGGGTTTGTTGATGACTGGAGGTGGTCAAGGTGGTGCCAGGGTTGTTCAGGCCGCTCTCCATATTGGTGAAGCCATTGAACACGAGGTTGGTTAGGTCATACTTTCATCTTTTTATTAGTCATAAGTTTGTTTGGAATATGCCACTGTAGCAAAACAGGATACGGAAATAATGGTGGGATGTGCTTCTTTTGAAGCTGTGATAATCTGCTCTTTTTTGATGATTTACATGTTAACATGTATAATGATTAATGACTGAGTAATCAGATAGTAAGAATCAGTTTTGACCCTTCAATTATTGGATAACTAGAATCGGTTTATAAATGTTGTTAAACGCTGGAAACATCTTGTCTGCAACTTAGAAAACACAATGATAATCCCTTTCAAAAGGCATCTTCGGACTTATGTATCTATTTGTTTCTGATAATCAGGCAAGAATACATAGATTCATGGAGAAGTCTAAGAGAAAGGCTACATTAAATGAGAGCCCTGACAATGATTCAGAAGCTGCAAATAATGAGCAAAAGATGCAGAAATTGAGGAAAAAAGTAAATGTTTTAGTAAAAAAGAAAAAGTTACAACAAGTAAGACATATCGTGAAACAACAAGATGATTTGGTGGCATGGGGACAGGATGCACAAGTTAAGGTTTGTATCCTGTTGAGAGTTGCAAAGCAGTGATTTTTTCTACTGGTAGTTCTCATTTTCGTGATTGAAATAAAGTTGATGTCTGTTTTTTCAGGTTGGTTCTCGTTTAATTCAGTTGTTAATGGAGACAGCTTATATACAGCCTCCGGTTGACCAGTTTGAAGATTGCCCTCCTGATATTCGGCCTGCATTTGTACATACTCTCAAAACTGTGGAAACACCGTAAGTATGGCCTCGTTTATGCTTCATTATATATTTTTCTTAATTTCCATTTTCGTGCTGCTGATGGTTAATCTTGTGTATTTACAGGAGAGGTAGCAGAAGATATGGTGTTATTGAATGTGATCCCTTAGTTCGAAAAGGACTGGAGAAAAGTGTAAGTCTCGTACTCTCACTGCTGAACCTTTATTATTGCCATTGTTTTGAAAATGATTATTTGGTTATTGCTTTGTCAACTCGCAAGAAATCAGCTTCTAGTGTTTGGGCATAGTGAAACTGATTATGAGTTGCAACTAAACTTACTCTAATTATATAATTATATAGGGGTCGTTTTAACTGTACTTTGATAATCAGAATGTGCAAAACAGTAGAAGCACATCCAAATACTATCTCTAGCCTGTTTTGTTAGAGCTGATTGTCTGATTCTCATTACTCCATATCACACTCTCAAAACAGAATGCCAAACGTCCCCTAAACTTGTAAACAGTTTACCTGTTTGGCTATTTACCATTTTCTTTCAAAAATGTATCTTAAAATCAGGCTATGCACATGGTGATTCCATACATGCCAATGCTGCTCCCTCCGGTAAACTGGACCGGGTACGTTCTTGGGAATTAAGTTTTTCTGTTTTTATTTTATTTAAAGTTGTATATGATGCTTGATTTGGTGTTATTTCCTTTGACAGTTACAACAGAGGAGGCTACTTGTTTCTACCATCCTATATAATGCGCACACATGGAGCAAAACAACAACGTGATGTAGTTAAACGGACTCCAAAGAAGCAATTAGAGCCTGTTTTTGAGGTAGGCCGGCCAATTGATTTATCTCTTTGTGTCACAAATAAAAGAAAATTGCTATTGCAATGAGTGGTTAAAATTATTATTTTTACCTCCCTCTTTCTAAACTTGTTTTTTTTTGCATTCTTATCTTGAATTGTTTCAGGCGCTCAATACACTTGGTGCTACAAAATGGAGGGTGAATAGAAAAGTTCTTGGTGTGGTAGACAGAATCTGGGCTAGTGGAGGGCGTCTAGCCGATTTGGTTGATCGTGATGATGTGAGTTACATATTGTAATCTAATTAATACCATGTTTATTCATCATAAAGATACTTTAGAGTTAGTTGAGTTTACGATTTTAGTTGATCTTATTAACACTTTTCCTATCTGTTTATAAAGCTTCCTCTACCTGAAGAGCCGGATACGGATGATGAAACTGAAATTAAGAAATGGAAATGGAAAGTCAAATCCTTAAAAAAAGAAAACAGAGAGAGGCATTCACAGCGATGTGATATCGAACTTAAACTCGCTGTAAGAGGCTTTGTTGTTGATATTTTACTTGATGTAAAAATGAATAATATCCCGAAAGCATTACATTAATAATATTTTTACTACAAGAACAGGTTGCTAGAAAAATGAAGGATGAGGAAGGGTTTTACTACCCCCATAATCTTGATTTCCGTGGTCGTGCATACCCGATGCACCCGTACTTAAATCACTTGGGTTCTGATTTATGTCGAGGTGTTCTTGAGTTTGCTGAGGGACGGCCTCTTGGAGAGTCGGGATTTAAATGGCTTAAAATACATTTAGCAAATGTGTATGGGGGTGGTGTGGATAAGTTATCTCATGAGGGGCGAGTGGCGTTCACAGAAAAGCATGTGGATGATATTTTTGATTCTTCAGATCGACCTCTTGAAGGAAAAAGGTGGTGGTTGCGGGCAGAGGATCCATTTCAATGCTTGGCCACATGCATGAATCTTTGTGAAGCACTAAGAAGCTCTTCTCCTGAGACAACCATTTCCCATATGCCTATACACCAGGTGCTACATTAAAACTTATATTACGGTTCTTACAAAAGGTCTAAACGGGTTGGGTTGACCACTTGACCCAAAAAATTTGTTGTCCAACCTTTTGTAAATAATTAGTATGCAAAATATGATAACAAAAGTTATGTCTGAATTTTTTTTTCTGAATAAATTGATTTACAAGTTTTTTTTTCCCTTTTTAGTACAGTTTGGATGACTTTCAACGTGTTTCACTAGTGTCTTTTTAAGCTAATTTTACATGAGTATCCATTAAATGGGATCTACGTCTCTTGATTTATCATTTTACGCGAAACGTACCATGTATTTAATTACTTGATTTGATTTAATGATGTATTGTGTTTGGAATTTTCTAGGATGGTTCATGTAATGGCTTACAACATTATGCGGCACTTGGAAGGGACAAGGTATTTTTGTCACTCATGCTCATACATCCTTTAATCCATTTGAAGATGTTAATAGTTTGAAAATCTATATTTTGCAATTTAATTTGTATTTCTGAGTTTTGTTTATGCTTACTCATCGAGTTTTCACAAATATTCAGTTAGGAGCAGCTGCTGTCAATCTGGTAGAAGGAGAAAAGCCAGCAGATGTCTACTCTGGGATTGCTTCAAGGTTAGCTCTTAGCTACCATACTTATGTATTTTTCTATCAACCAACTAAAATTTGGAAATCAGTGTCCTCTATCTTTTTTTTGGGGAAGAATGATGCTCCTTATGAGTTGAAGTGGTTACAAATTCATATAATAATTTAACTACATTTTAAAAAATGTGACATGTATAAATTGAACATCTTGTTCTGACTAGAGTAATTGAGATCATGCGGAGAGATGCAGAGGGAGATCCCATGACCGATCCAAATGCTAAGCATGCACGGTTGTTAGTTGACCAGGTAGTTTGTTTTCCATCCTCAAAATTTTTTCTTCATGAAGTTATTAGTTAGAATGTGCATTCTCTGTGTGTGTACATGTGCACACACTCTAGTAATAAATGTATCGTGACATGTTTACATTCATGAATGGCATGCTTAGGTGGACAGAAAGTTGGTTAAGCAAACAGTTATGACCTCAGTGTATGGTGTCACTTATATCGGTGCTCGTGACCAAATTAAAAGGAGGTTGAAGGAACGTTGTGCCATTGAAGATGATGCAGAATTGTTTGCTGCTTCTTGTTATGCTGCAAAAGTAAGTATATATAAAGTCTTCTGAAATAAATGAAACATTTGAATTTGTACATAATTTACTTGAAGTGTTTGAAACTTTGGATTGGTGGTCAAATATGTTACAATGTTTGTTTTGTACATAATTCTCTATTTTGCAGACCACGTTAACTGCCTTGGGTGAGATGTTTGAAGCTGCACGAAGTATTATGACTTGGCTTGGTGATTGTGCAAAGGCATGTGTTACATAATTCATGGTTTTTTATTTCAGAAATCCATTTTAATTTAGTAATTTTATTATATTTCTGTTGTCAACTGAATTTGAATTTTCTTTTACAGGTTATAGCAGTAAAAAACCATCCTGTGCAATGGACTACTCCTCTTGGACTCCCTGTTGTGCAGCCATACCGCAAATTAGGAAGGCACCTTGTGAGTACCCATAAGTCAAGCCTCTATATTATGACACCTTTCGAGATTGTATGTGTACATATTACTAATATGAACTAAATTTTCCATTCTTTGAGATTAGATCAAGACATCTCTTCAAGTTTTGACACTACAGAGAGAAACCGATAAGGTCATGGTTAAGCGACAAAGAACGGCTTTTCCTCCTAATTTTGTTCACTCTCTTGATGGGTCCCACATGATGATGACGGCCATTGCTTGTAAAGAAGCTGGCTTAAGTTTTGCAGGTTGACTAGTGTTTGACTTTTTTTATTTCCCATTTGCCACATGTTCATAAAGAATATAATCTTATAGTGTTCTGTAAATATCTTGTTGCAGGAGTGCATGATTCATTTTGGACACATGCTTGTGATGTTGACCAGATGAGCAAGATCCTTAGAGAAAAATTTATTGAACTTTATGAGGCGCCTATCCTAGAAAATGTAAGCGCTTTCCGGTTGAAGTTATCTATCTGCTCGTTATCACTGTTTAGTTAGCATTAAAGAATCCAGTTTCTTTCAACATTTCCAATTGTGTTACTTGATTTAGTAACATGTTCTGAGAATTGGTTTTATGGCAGCTGTTGGAGAGTTTCCAGAAGTCATTCCCGAAGTTGGAATTTCCTCCGTTGCCAGAGAGGGGCGATTTTGACCTCAAGGAGGTTTTGAAGTCCCCGTATTTCTTCAACTAAGACTTAAAAATCACATTCTTCATGGCTGCCAATTTGCTGCTATGATGGGCTCATTAAGGTGCTGAAAGCCCCCTTTCGGGTCCCCCCAAGCGCACGTCTGTAAATTTAGTGACCTCTTGTGCGTTTTATAGCTTGAAACTTGTTTCACTTTTTAGTGGATCAAATGTAGCTGCTACTCGAGGCTATGTTTATGCTCCCGACTGCCCTACAAGCTGAAGATCGAGTGGAGCGGATGAGTGGATTCAAGGGTCGTATTGGTATCTGTTTATTGTAACTAATCTATACGGAATTTCTATTTATTCGGGACTCTAGTTTTAGTGTTTTTTTTTTTTGGTCTCACGGTCCCATTGTAGTTGAGGTAATAAGGAGATAGGAGATTACAGTGTTTCAAGGGTAAATCACAGCAAAGCTAAAACAAGATCAATACCATTATTGACCTTTTATTTATGAAATTGTATCATGCCCTACACAGATCTATTCTTTTAAAGTACACAATAGACGCTTTTGTGCTTGTATGATCTACCGTTCTTGGAATTTGGGGGTATACTTGTGGTCGTTTCTTGTTTTTGTGACCAGGTTACACTTGCATTCAGTAAAGGGAAAATGTGTCTGCTTTATATAAGCGATGCTTCACATAAAACAGTGATGGCAAGTGGAAAATGTCATTGGTAAATGGTTGTAGGCAGCAATGATCGGTTGGAGGCGGTGAATGATGACAGGGTAAAAAAACGACTATAGATAGAGGTGGGGGCTTTAACAACTGGCTCGTTGTAATCAGCATGCGGGGAAAGTGGGGAGGTGATTGACGACAGGCGTTCAACAGAGATGAGACTAAGCGACAACAATGGATGACGGTGGTGGAAGCGATGTCGAAGGTTGACAACTAGTGATGTTGAGTGGTGAAACGGTGAGGGGTGTCGAATCCACCGAAATTATATTTTCCTAATATTTCTAATTCAAAATAAATTAAAATAGTGATAAGTATGGATGATTCCACCGAGATTTAGAATTTAAAGTTAATGTCATACTTGTCAAAGGTAGTGGTTGTTAAAAAGAATAGAAATAATAAAAAGAAGAGATTGGTAATTTTTACAATAAGCTATAATAAATGATGAAATAAGTAAACTCGATTAACAAAACACTAGCAATTAGCAGTTGAATTATGATTCAAAGTTGTGTATCATGGACCTTCTAAACATGAATTCACAATTGATGTCAGGTTGGCCATAGACACAGATACGTCTCGCATGCCTGGTTCATCTTTACTAATCTACAAATTAATGAAGCATATAATTTAACCCTAATCGGCTTACAAGATTCTAGTCACGCACATAAAAATCAAGTAGCCAATCGCGTTAATATTTAGATTAACACGAACCTTAGACAATGATCAAACGCCTGGCTATTTAGACCATTTCCGAGAACTTTTAATGCAAATCAAATGACCTAATAATCCTTCAAAGTGTTAAGTGCTACTTCAAAATTAAGAACAAATTACGTATTCCTACATTTGATTAACAATCCAAAATTTAATCAAACAACTAATCTAGCAATATTCAGTCAAATGAATCTAACAATTTAAACAAAGCTTTCATAATTAAAATCAAAGTTTATAGTGAACCATTAACAATCTAAACACAATCTTCAAGACTAAAACTAAAACCCACCACTACAAAATGAAAATGAGTTCGTCATATCCTGATGTGAATTACAAGAATTCTTAAAAAAAGCCGGAAATGATTGAGCCCCTGCTTTCTTCCTCTTGCCTGCGAACTACCTTCCCTTCTCTTTTTCAAGTCGCCGTTTTTTTATTTTTGTTTTTGGTCCCTGGCAACCCCACGTTTCCATATCTTATTTTTTTTTCTTTTTGTGTTTGAGGGTTTCAAGATTAGGTTTTTCTTTTGGATTCTTGTGGATCAAATAGATGTGTTCAATTTCTAGATTCGGTGGTGGTGGCGATTTGTTTGGGTTGCGGAGGTGGTAGCGATTTTTGAATGTGGTGGTGGTGGTGGTGGTGGAGAGAGATATTGTAGGTGACTAGTGGTGGTTTTAGTGTGGAGAGAGACAGAGAGAAAACGGTGGAGTGAGAAACAGTGGAACGGTGCAGGTGAAGGGGCTGTGGCCGGCGATGGTGGCCCGCTGGGTGGTGTGCGTGTCTCAAATGAGAGGGGTGTTTGAGTTTTATATTTTTATTTTATAAAATGATAATTATTGAGCGGAATTTGTGTTTGGTAATAGGGATAACAAGACAAATGACGAAAATGTTACTCACGGTCAACATTAACTGCAGTTAAGGTAAAGGAACGACCCTGCAACGAGTGGGGTGAAAAAAGGACCGTCCATGCACTCCTTAATTAAAGGACTAAACAACGCAAGCCTTTGAATGTAACCGCAACAACAACAATATCATAGTACATATATTACAAATTCTGAGTTCAATACTTTGAAAAAACACCATCGACGAAACAATCATTTTATACAAATCTTGCCTCTGCTCTGCTCAGCTCAGCTCCATAAAACCGACACGGGTTGTCTCATGAAACATTAGATCAAGCACGAGGAGACGGGTTTTTCTTGAATAAGGCATACGCGTCACTGTATATAGCAATGGCATTTGCAAAGACAGCCAAACCAATCATCAAAACAGCTAAAATCTTATCTCCTTTTGTTGCTATTCCATAAACGTCCCTAATTACACCAAAAAACCTTACATCAATTCAACAACAGTTCATGTCTAGTAATTCATATCAATAGAGATGGATTACAGCAAACCTGACAGCAATTGAAGCAGGGAAAATAAAGCCAATGCAAACAGCAGCAGTTGCTCCTGTAAACTGGAAAGCATCCCAAGCACTTGGTATGAAATTAGCACCCAAGTATATTAGTGAAAGAAGACCTACACTAACAATAGCGAACCGCTTGTTGTCTGACTCCAATGGCAGCTCAGATGATGCAAAGAATAAGCCATCTGTGTTAAGCCGTAGAGCATAGAACACGAGTGGGAAAACGAGCATAAGGTGCAGCGCATAACTTACACGAACAATGTCATTGAGTACACCACTAAATGGAACGCCCAAATCAGAGTCGAAATTCGACAATATATCTCCCATTGTGGAGTCACCAAAGAGTATAAATCCAAAGAAACTAGTCATTATATACACTATAGTACATAAAACCAATGAAATCTGTACAACTTGTTCAATGCGCGAAGGATTTTCAAGCTCATTGCCAATAGAATGCACTGTTATCAAGAAAAAAAGATCCAATTACTCATGTAATAACAATTCATATGAATTTATGAATAATATGGTAGCTATGCGTACCGTTAAAATGACAGATATAAGCGGTTACAAGAACTGGGACTGCAGTGAATAGGTTCCAAACAGAGTTAATATCTGTAACATCTGGAAGTAATCTTGGCATTGGGAGGCTACCAGCTGCAATCTTGAAGATTGCTATTCCTGCCATGATGATAAGGAAAACCACAGCTAGTGCAACCGCTATGCTGGATGTAAAGCTCAGTGAATCTGCACAAAGTTAGCAACTTATTCTGAATAAATGATATTAAAAAAAACTGAGATTAATGTCTCTGTGTGTGTGTTTTTGTGTAAAGAATTCACATACCCATACGCTTGAGGGATGCTAATGGAACAAACACAAAAAGAGTAGTGACTAGAAGCACAACGATTCTGCCATTCCACCAGTATGATCCGAACCAGCCTTCCAATAGACCTGGGTGGTGCACCCCGTCTGATGTTGATCCAGCCACCACATCACCTTCAATTCACGGACAGAGTTAAAAAAATTATCAGGTGAAGTCATAAAAAAGTCCCCTGTCCTAAATTATCTGAGGGGTTCAAATATATATAAAAATTATCAGGTGCTTCCACAGACGAACACTTAAACGAGGAAGATATGAAATATTGAAATGACTAACATAGACATGTTTGTTTGTGAGTATTGATGCATGTAATATAGGTGCTGCTAGAAACTATCGTATCCTCATACATTATTCTAAAACTAGGGATTTTGCTAGCTCCTTCCCTGCTTCATTTTCCAACTCAAAAATCAATCACCCGGATCATAATCCAGCATAAAAATCTAGTCTTTATTTTGAATTTCAAAAATACTTTTATCAATTTCATTTGTAAAAACAGCCAAGTAAAGAAAAAACAATACAAGAACTTTCATTTACCGATTATAATCATGTAGATAATAAGAACACCGATGTTATTAATGGCCACACAAGCTTGCAGCAGCTTTTTCCCAACATCCCCAAACGCATCACCCATCAAGCTACCATAGGAATCTGCACTCCCAGGTTTGCTATACTTGAGCAAGATTCTGACAGTTGCTTCAGATAACACTGCAACCAGGATTATGACAACGATACCAAGGGAGAGGCCCAAGACTTTCATGGTGGCCGGAAGTGCCATTATTCCGGCACCGATGATGGTGGTGGATAGATTCATGACAGCCCCAGAAATGGAAGCTCCATTAAATTCATTGTGAGCGGCTTTCTTTTTGGGAATCAAAGGGGATTTTTCGTTTACTGAAACAGTAACATGACTATCTTTCTTCTTGCTATGATGCTTTCTTGATGGGTGTTTGTGTTGTTTCTTGATTTGGTGGGATTCTGGTTGGATTGTCATGGTTCTTGGGGGCTAAGAAAAATTGAGGGTGTGTTGTAGTAAAATGGAGAAACGAATGAAGTGCGTGTGTGAGTTGAATGGTATCTAAAGATGAATAATTGGGAGAAATGAAATGCGTATGTATTTAGTTATTTACTTGAATGATGGGCATCGTCAGCATTCTTATCAAGTTACGGGCAAAAAGAGTAACCGGAAATGTCGTGGAAAGATGTGATTGGTCAGCATTATCGGGTCCCTTAATTTCTTGGCAAACATGTGAGTCCATAGGATCGGAAGATGATGTAATAAAATTAAATAAAGATATTTGTAACGTATTTAGATTTTAATTTATTATTATTAGAAAAATGATATATACTCCTATTTTATTATCATACCGGACACATGAAATTTACAAATTCTTTTTTTTTTCATCTCTTCTATTGATTATGACACTTGTGTTGATCTCGTGAATAAACTAAAAAATTTAAAAAATATATCATCTCTTTTTTTATTATTATTTATGGGGGATTATAGGGGCTTGGGACCTCTAGCTTCGTTCAAGTGTTAAAATCTTGAGGGATTATTAAAAACATAATCCTCCATAAACCCCTAAAATAAAAGCCTTTTAAATTAGCTTATGACTTAAGCTTGAGATTATCACAACTTAAGCTTAAGATTATCAATTAATAAGCCCTAACCTCAGCTCCAGTTAGTTTTACCAAACACATCAACCAGTACACAAGTCCCAATCTCCCCTGGGTTACGGAAGAGCCAAGGGAGAAAGAAGAGACAATATTACGTTAAATCACATCTATTTTAATATAGTAATAATGTAATATTATTCGATCTTGATTTAATTATTTACAAAAACAAATAATTGTTTGTTATATCACACTGATTATAGAAACAAACTTATGATATGTACTATTGTTTTTTCCTTTAAATTCTTGTCTAGGATTTTATGATAAATGAGAATCTGTGATTAATAAGAATTAGGTTTGAATTATTGAGTATAACCCTTGAATAAAGGGCTAAAATGGTTTAATCATTAAATTTTTTCTTATTTTTAGGTTTAACTATCATGGTTTTTTTAACAGTTTAACCATAAAGTCTTGTTTGATTATTTTTTGATCCTACAAGTTTTGTTTGGTTTGTAATTTTACCCTTTTATTTATTTAGAAGGTAAACCTTCAATTTTCTTTTATAGTTATTAAATTTCGTTTATAGTTATAACACACCCATATGAAGAAATCGGTTAACCACATTTGTACGTTAAACCAAGAACAATAAAAGCAGATCATGAACATTGAACCAAGAACAAGAACAATGAAGATGAAGAATAAATCATAGATATGTAAACAAACCCTAGATCTTGAACAAGAACAATGAAGATGAAAGAATTGGACAAACCCATGAAGAAATCGATTCACCCAATTTGTAAAAACTCCAGGACAGATCTACGTTAAGAGGTCAGAAACAAAACCTATTTCAAGAAAAATCAACCATAACTGGGAGGTGAGACATTAACCTGTCGGAATCAAGCCTTAATCGCATGACCTCGAACACAATAAGAGATCAGACATTAACCTTAATCATACCTCAATCGCATGATCATGAAGGAGGTGGCGGTGGTGGTGGTTTGAATAAGGCAGCGATGGCAACCTTAGATCAAGAAGGCCATAAATGGCTTCATACCCTTGTTTTAGAGAAGGCGGCAGGGAGATTGGTGGTGGTTTGTTTTTGTTCATCTTGCATTTCCTATTCCTTAATCCCCTTGTTCTGGAGTTTTTATCACACCATAAAGCAGACCTGAATGTGGTGATGACAATGAAGGTGTCAAGGGTGGTTATGAGAGAAGATGAAAGATTTAGAGATTTCATAAGTGAAGATGAACAATTTTGGAGTTCTTGAAATTGTAGCGTTCAAGATGAACAATTTTGGGGTTTTAGATCTGGAGCTTCATAGATGATTTGGAGTAATCATAACTTCATTATTTTTTCCCTTAAAAAAATTAAAAAACAAAAAAGTAATAATAAAAATAGGTGTGGCCGGTTACACAGGGCAAATGACCTTCTATAAAATGTCACTTGGATACAATGATGAGTTTTATAAAATTGGTTGTATTGTTTTTAAATAACAAAAGTTGACTATATACGATGAAAACTTAGCCAACATTTGTTGTATTATTACGTAGTTTGCCCTAAATTGAAATGGGAGTTTAACATAAGTAATAATAAAAAGTAAAATCAAATATTACAAAGGAGTTTGAGGAAATAGAAAGATATATAAGGTTTATTGGTTAATGAAAAAGAAATAAGAGTTGATTACATTTTTGGTCCCTGTGGTTTGTATGAATTTTCATATTTAGTTCTCGTGCTTTAAAAATTACAACATTGATCCCTGTGGTTTATATCT
>JAUEJL010053035.1:0-20443 GCA_032274825.1 Drosophyllum lusitanicum
AACATATATGAATTTAAATTAACTCACAAATAGAAATACATTTTATGTGAGTACCATAAGGTATTATATCAAAATTTGCCATATATATAAATTACGTACGGTCACATTTTTTATTCTCATATCAAATTCCAGAAGTTTTTGATTTTATATAATAATCATAAATCTTTAACAAAAACACAATTCATTGTTCAAAATACAAATCACTTCATACAAGTATTGAACTGATTTCATTACTGAACCAAATCTCATCATCTTTGTATATATCTCATAAAACCCTTTATGGTATATTAATTTATCAAATCTAATTCCAAGAAAAGGGAAAAAATGAACAAAACGGAAAGAGTAAATAAAGACCTTGCACAAAAGATGGAGAATTATAGTCGATGATGGTGATGAATCAACCAAATTGCTTTTTGATAAGGGAAAAATGAATATTTTTCTAAATAATGTGGGTTTAAAACTTTAAGTATATACACAATAAGGTACGAAGCTGAGAAATAAGCAAATGCAAACATTATGTAACTTCTTGCATGTACAATTTTGAAAGAGAGTAGATTCGTACTACAGTTTTTTAGTCAGGTACAAGTAGTTAATGCACATGATACAATTTAATAATGCATAAAGTTGTTGTGTATAACCACTTTTAATGTCTAAAAGAATCACCTCCCTTCTAAAAGCTTCAACATCCAATTGTTTTTTGTGAGGCTTTCTTATATCAAGGGAAGATGTAAATTAATATCATTTTAGGTAAGAATGAGTTTTTTAAAACTCAAAATAGTGTCGTACTATTTAAATGGACAAGAATATTAGTGTCATATACTATTTTAGGTAAGAATATTATAAGGCATGAGCTCTTTTTATATATATAGGTAGATTAAAAGTCATATGCCTTTTTACGTAATTTCACAATTTTCAGCTTTAACTCCGGCTCCAACTTCTTTACTGAACACTTTTTAATAAATATAATCTCCAACTCCAGCCTTATGTTCCAACCTCAACCTCAGCCTCAACTAGTTTCGCCGAACATACCATATTTGTAATACTCTAAACTCATACAAAGCAAGTGACTCAGTAACCTTTTGACCCCTCTTGTGTGAGCTTATAGAGGATTTTGCAACAACAATTTTATACTTATGTGCTTACTTCATGAGTCAATGTCACAAACATGGTGTGTTCAAGGCAACTCACAACATGGTGTACACTGTACAGCAAAACGAAACATAAAATAAGGTACAGACTGTTTATAATTTTTTCACTCTCGGTTCGTATAAAATGGGCTGTATAAAACTTCTAATTAAACGTTCATGGTATAAATCCAGTAACTAATTGAAACTATTCCAAGAAAAATAACAGGGAAGTCATAATGCTGGTCCATTTGCAAACTACCTTTGCCTAGACTACTCTGTAGGAAATCAAGCCATCAATAGTCTGCACAACTAAGCGGTTCATCTTCACGAGTACCAGCAAGTAAGATCGGGTTCTTGGGCCTACATTGACAGACAGCATTTTATGAAGGTGAAAGTTTTAATGTTAATGGTTAAAAAATAATGGAACTCTTTACTATGCCTTTATAACATATTCAGAGATCAATGTTAGAAGCTGAACCAAAGAGTTCTATTGAAATAGCTAAAAGCTTTAGTCATATAATAGGTAGAAGCAGAAAAATGGGCAGCTTGGGTAACAGATCAGGTATGGTTGACCCACAGACATTTTCTAGTCCATTTTTAAAAAGTAGTTAATGCGTTACATATTTAGGGAAGAAAAAAACCGTCACTAATTACTTTTTAAAATAAAACAGCTTAGGAGGCTGAACCATTAGAAACACACTTTGAGCAACTTTTCAACTCATTTGAGACATTTCCCTTTGTAGCTAACTGTTTTATTTTGACCCATTTGGCACAGTTAGTGAGAGACTGTATCAGAAATTGACCTATTTGTAAATAAATGGATTGCACTTGACACCGGTCTGTGCATAAGCAGAAGGAAAAATACAAGTGAGGACTAGTAGTTGTTTGGCATGATGCGATGATTGTGTGTTTGGAAGTTTTGACAATCGGGCTAGGTTTACTACAAGCTTAAGTCACAGCTGCACAGAGAGAGAGAGAGAGAGAGAGAGAGAGAGTAGAATGACAATAATCAAAATCAAGAATTGAACAATAAAGGATGTGCTGTGCTGATGCAGCTGACCTAAATCCAGTGATGAAATTTCATCTTGGGTAAAAAGATTGCCATTCTTGGTTTTCAGTTTGAGGTGTGAGTTCATCTTCTCAACAGCAGCAAGCAAATCCTGTAATTAAAGTATAGAATCAGAATCATTTACTCAAGATGTGCATATCATATATTCTGATGTGAAATATGTACCTCCCAAGATGCTAAGCATTTCATATATGAAGGAAGACTTTCATAAACATCTTTAGGTACATCTATTACAGATTTAGAATCTTCAAATGCTTTCAACCCGTCCCTTTCTATTCCTATTCCACATGGTTATGATGGACAACAAAAGATGTTGATCATGTCGGAATCAGGTATGAAAAAGAAAATAAAAAAGCTGCAAATAGTTATTTACTTTCTTTTTCTGAATCCATGGCTGGCTCATGTAGTTGGTCCATCTCAATCTTATTGTTACCTGCATTTGGAGATAATTTGATCAATTTCTCAAGCGCCCTATTCTACTATACAATTATGCATTGTGCCAACCGGGTAACAGCCTTGGCCATAAATATATTAATCAAAGAAATCATCGATTTTGGTTGTTTGTATCAGCTAAGCTAACCTTCAGCTACGATAGTGGCAAGAGAAGCATCAGAAATTCCAAAATTCTGCAAGCTCAACGTATCATCAAATCTAATTACAGTTAAGAAAGGTAATGAATTGCACCAGCAAATTGAATTTTTTTGACAAGGGTTACAATATTCTTCTATGCAAGATCTTAAATCATGAATACATATAAACGAGTAATTAACATATTATATTAATTTCAGAAATGTAGAGAGAAGAACCCCACAGCATAGAACCCCTAATTGAAATGTTTATTTTATCAATTTGGATTACACCATCCTGTTTAGGAATAAGGAACCTTTATATAACAACTTTAAAAGTTTGTGCACTAAACTGTATTGTAAAGTAGAATATTGAAAAGAAAAGGATACAAAGAGTCATCTTCCATTGTGTTCTTCATATCCAAACTAGTATTTCGTTCTGAATCATTCGTGTCCTCTTCTGGTTCATCAATCTCCAGCCCTACAGAAGTAGTGGTAGATTAATAACTTCACCAATAATATATTAATACACACAAACACATAATCGTCAAGCTCGTACGAGTCACGAGTCGACTTGTTCGAGTTGAGTTGAAATACAATAAAATTGAGTCGGCTTGGTATGTGACTCGCCGAGCCTCTTGTCTTGGTATGCGACTCACAATTTATACTTGGAACTTGGCCGAGTTGAAGAATGAAGCAAATTTCTATTGGTTTGGTCACCCTAATTGTGAGTCACATACCGAGTTACAAGGCCTGGCAAGTAACATACTAACCCGACTTTCTTGCACTCACACAAATCTACGTCAAACTAGACAAGCCGGATCGGTTCATCACCCAAATCAGCACCATCGAAACCCTAATTGGCTCATCCCAAGCCCTAATCAGTTCATCACCAAAATCGGTCACCATTAAATCAATTTCAAAATAAAGGGAAAAAGAAAAGAAAGCTAATAGTGACGGTGATGATTAGTGTCGGAGGCGGGCGAGGTGACACGTCGTGGTAGTGGCAAGGTGGCACCTGAGTGGCAAAGTTTAAGTGTGTGCCTCTGTGAAAATCTGTGTAGGGATGAGTGTTAGTAATCCAATTAAAACATTATTTAATATTTATGAGATTAACAAACCTTAAACAAAATGATAGAATAAATAAGAATGGATAGTTTAGTCATATTATATGGAGGGACTAAAAGTGCAAGAAAGTCGGATCAAGATGGGACTAAACCTGTAAAAATTACGACCCGGAGACTAAATCCGTAAGTTTAGCCAAATTACAAAGACCATAAATGTAATTATACCTCTATATATAAAGACAGATGTCCACCCTATTAAGGTTAGGGTTGGGAGGAAGGATGTTGAAAAAAACAAACGATCTTTTCTCTTCTAAGAAAAGACTTCTATACATAGAAGAGGTGGAAAAAGACAAGTGATTTTATGTCTCAAAAAACAAATATTGCCTAAGTAGCTAAAAGAAGAAGTTGGAACCCCATTTATGGTGTTCTGCTCATGCTTGGCTTGGCTTTACTTTTTTTTGGTGTTCTGCTCATGCTTGTACCAAGTTTTCATGCGTCAATTATGTTATTGTCTGGCAGAGAAATCATTATGGAGATAGCTTTACAATATCTAACGATCTCTTTTACCTTTTGCAAGGATACATCGCTTTGATTGCAGCTTGTATCCTGAAGTCTACTGGGGGAGAGGGTAGAGGCTTTGATCATATATAGTTGATATAGTGTGTAGAGATTAGACAGATAGTTTTAGCTCGAGTTTTGGCTAGAAAGCAGCAGCATTTGGAAGCAAGTTGATTGTGGTCACATAAGCCATAAAGAAAGAAGTACATAGGACAAAACAGACAAAGTTTGGTTGAAATTTGTGTAGGTGCAAAGATCAGATTCGGAAATGAGACGCTGTTGGCAGTTGGTTCAGACCCTAGAGGTGTGATTGATGGTTTGTGTGGATTTGAATTTAGTTGTGTTGATGCAGAGTATGAGTTGCTGCAATGCGCCAAAGCTATGTAGGTTTATTAGTCATCATGCTGGTGGTTTTGTTTGTCTACTGCAGTATTGCATAAGTTTTGTGATACGAACCCATCTCATACTAGGCTCGTATCATGCCATAAACCCAAGTGTAGAACTCACCCCCAAAAGCTAGCTTGTAGGGGGAGGGGAAACCTAAACTTATAAGCAACCGACTTAATTTACTTTTGGCCGATGTGGGATCATAACATATATCCAAGAGGAACAAAACCAAAATGCGCTGACAAGGAATAAACATCTATAACTAAAACCCGCTTACTATCTACCAAGTCTCTATTGACAAGATTTACACCCACGTTGAAGTGCATATCAGTTATTCTCATTTGCGTACAAGATAAAACCTCCATCCTACGTTCTTTGAGGCAAACATGGAGAAAGATCAGGCCTCAGAATATATACAATCAATCAAGCAAGTGGAATGCACCCTTCCAATAAGTCAATAGACATCAAAGTACAATAATTAAACTGAAACTAAAGTATAATAAATAAACAGAAATCAAGTACTTTCCAAATGTAGTCAGATAAATTTGACCATCTCAACAAGTACTCAACATGCAGCTGTTAAGTTGCCTTAGGGACAACCAGGCCCTTACCTCTAGTAGATATGCGTCCATGCAACCAAGAACACAACAACAGAACTTATAGCTAAGTTTCTGAAATTCAAATTCCAGTTTCAGGCAGAGCATCATGCCATCAAAGGTACTCCACTCAGCCTAGTCCTGTAACTGAACTATTTGACTCGGATAGTGGCATGTGGAGAACCCAATGAGAAGTCAGAATTAGAGAGTATACTGAAAGAGATGCGGATTTCACAGTTGAGGTGACAGCATAATCCAAGCAAATCTCACGACCAGTAGAAAGCCTTATTGTCATAAAAAATGACAGTTATGCACATAACTGCACTAAAAGAATGGAAACCAATGCAATGGACATGATAAGGTATCCGAACACCATGATCATGATAAACTAAAAGGCCTTTCTTTGGAAGAAACACATTGCAAATTTGCAATTAACATGTAGAGCAACTAGCTTAAAGGTGTGCCATTACCCTATATTACGGTATATTACCCTAAAGCTTCTAATCGTTTTTGGTCAAACATGAAACTTTTCTTTATGATCCTGCAGATAAATTCCAAATACCACAAGTTCCTTCCTGTAAGACCAAGAATTGTGCATCCGCTATCCAATTTCTTGGTATCTCATTCATCAAAATTGAGACATAAGTTATCCAAACTGTTCAACAATTTGTACATTTAATCAAGAGTGTTATCTGCCAGATTCATCAGCAACCAACAAGATAACAAATTTTAGCTGCAGAATGTTCTAGGACTCTATAAGAAATTCTGAAATTGTTCATATTTATTTTATGTTCGCCAAGATTGACTAACGCATCCTCAGCTTGGACAAACCATACAAGCAATGATCTGCCATAAACAAAAAAAGGAGTAGCAAAGACAGCTGAACTATATCATTCTTAACTGGGCATCAACAATTCGTTCACAATATGGACGCCACTAATTGCCCAGCCCATTTTCAACATTAAAAACCAGAGAAGGCACAAGAAAACTATTGAACTCAAATTATATGAAGAATCCATTGTACAAGTTATCAACGCCACTCATTGCACAGCTCTTTTATCAACATCGAAAATCGGAGACGTATGACAAAACTAACTGCACTCAAATTATCTAATCACTCAATCAATCGACTAGCAACCTGAATACTAATCGGCCAACACACTCAAATTACACACATAAAACATCAAAAATTCAGTCTTGAATCCTCATACGCGATATGGTGAAATTCACAAAGGAAATCAAAAGAACTAAACTTTTCAAACATGCGATCAATAAAGTCATCTGATTCTAAAACCCTAAAAAAAATTCAAAAAAAAAAATAGGAGGAAGATGTAATTGATGGAAAACGTCGATCGATGAGGAAGAATGAAATTTGCACCTGATGTTTGCTGTGAGAGAGCACCTTTCCGCTGCGCCCTCTCTTCTATCTGGCCGATTCTAGCGATCTGTAGGCAGCGATTATATATATATGTGGGGGTGTTTGGCGTTTGGGATTGACTGACTGACAGAAAATCAAAAATGGTCGGAGTAATTTTGTATGTAAATCTGGCACTTACCATATTAACTTTGAATAAGTTTATAAAAGAAGTGACATGCGATAAAAAAAATGATGATAATGTAATGTTATATTTAAATTAGGAAGATTTTGATGTAAATTATGACGGGTTGTATGAAATATGTGAAAAAATTTTAAAAAAATTATATATTAATATAATTAATTATAGGTTGTTTGAAAATTATGTTTAATAACTTGTGATATATTTTATTAAAGAAAAAATAACTATATATTTGTGACCGTCTCATTTTTATCTATATTTTTATATAAACTTTATCATAATATGACGTTATTTTAAAAATTAGTATATTATAACTGTTCTATCCATCGAGAGCATCGGATTGGTAATTATTAGACATTTTATTCGTTTTTTATATTTATTCCCTCTACATAATATAGTCGATATAATCACTGATTTCTTGTTCTTTTGATAAAAAAATTAAAAATATAATATTTTAAAAAATTTGTCGTATTACGATAAAGTTTATATGCTTGATAACCACTTAGTGAGTCTTCTAAAACCGTTGGTTAGTGGCGTAAAGCTGTTTACAAAACTGCAACTACCACTTTAGGGCTCTTTTAAATTGATTGTTAGTGTGTGAGTAAATAACCTTATAGAAACTAAAACCCTATATAATTACTGGGCAGTGAAAAAATCGTCATGTTAGTGGGTTTTGTAACTACACATACAACTTGAAATTTTATATAAATATTTTAATGGTCTAAGTTTTATTATTTTTTAACTAATAACTTGGTACATAAAATAAGGTTATTATTAAATGAATATTTGAATTCAATTTTATCTTGTGTTTTCAATTATATTTAATTAAATAATAAATTATACTTAAGAAATTTACGTAACATAATTTATTCTATGTTAGAATCTTATTTTTATGTGATCTAATTTGTGTATACTTAGATTGATATCATCATTATTTATTTTTAATAAATTTAGTTTACAATTCCAAATATTCAAATATATAATTGGCTAATAAAAATGTCTTTTAAGCACTTGATATTATAACATCAATAATAATATATGGTTATGCCTTTACAATGTCGGGACATAGCTCCATCACGAGAAACACATTAATATTGGGCAAAATGCGCGAAAATACAAAAAACTTTGTCAAAATTGTCATTATATGCAATTAACTTTAATTTGTACCTAAAAATACATACAACTTACAAAATTTGTTCATTGTATACAACTGGTAACCTGATTACCAAGTTACCGGTTATCGATTGTATACAGTGAACCAAATTTGAAAGTTTTTTGTATTTTTAGCTTCTAGGTACCAAAGTTCTTTAATTTTTTGCCAGATTACCAGTAAGTTACTTGTTGTCACAGGTAACTTGCATACAATGAACCAAATTTGTAAGTTGTGTGTATCTTTATGTATAAAATAAAGTTGGTTGCATACAATGACAATATTGACATAGTTTGTTGTATTTTCGTGCAATTTGCGCCATTAATATTATACTAAAAATTTAAGGTGTGTAATATAATTTTATATTTTTTAAAAAGAGTATGTATAAAAAGTATTAATTATAAATGTTTTATTTACGTACCTGAGCACCGCACGGGTATAACACTAGTTAAAATTTTGTTTTTGAGTTGTTTTTTTTAACACGAAAGGAAAGGAAAAAATGACCTAGTATTTTGTTAAAAACTTTCCTCTTAAAACTGGGATGATCGGGAATCAAAAGGAGGCACCCCTCATTTTCTTCCACCTCAATAACACAAGTTAATCTTATTCGTTTTCCTTTACTTTCCTTCCTTTCATCTTCCTTTTCTTAGAAAACTTGATGACGCAAGTGATTGACACATATAATGCACTAATTCTCTTTCCTTGTCCCTTCTCTTGATTTTGATATTTGTCTTAATCTAGTGCATAGTAGTAATGAGTAAAAGGATATAAAACCTCTTGTTTATAAGATAATCTTTATTTTATTAGTCTATTGATATAGTTTTATAAATTTAAACATGATGGTGTTATTAAACTGTTTTTCAAGTAGTTAAAGAACTAAAAGATCTTAAAACATTTTTTTCCAGAAGACATAGAAGATCTTTTTTTGTTACAGATTTACCGAAGACCTTTGCACTCTCCTTCATATTCTCCCTACTTCACTAGTTCTACATCTTCATTGTTGGCGACTTTTTCGTCATCTTTATCGTTAACGACGTAATTGGATCGTTATTGTTTTTCATTCAAATCACACTCTGCTTAAGTCACCAATTCTGCTTCTGATTTTCATCAATCGCCCTTTCTACTTTTGCTTCACCACCAACCAAATTAAGATTCACCAAATCAATTATGATTATGTTACCATTGTAAAGACCTGAAAATCCTCTATGTGATCTCGGTTAGTAATCTTAACTCGCTCCTTTGTTTCTAGCATTTCTTTATACGTCTATCGTCAATTTGTGGAGGGGCTAAAATGGTATAATGATGAACATGTGAAAACATATTTGTATAATAATAAGTCTTAAGTTAAATGAAGAGTGAAAAGTGTCATTAGGTCAAAGATAACCTACCCCTGTGGAGGGTTTGCTTCATTTGTTCCCTTTTCCCAAACCCTAGACAACCTCCATACTCCTTGAGAGTTCTAAGAACAAAATGAGTGAATCTTGAAGGTATTTTGGTGGTGTTTAAGATTGGAAATGGTGTTGTGGTCTTGCTAATCAACTCATATTCCTTCATATGCGTTTTTAAAATAATAATAATACAAAATAATAATAATTTGAATTTAAGTATGTTTTATATTTAATACTTTCTTATAAGATTATGTGATGACGTGAACTTCTTTAGTATTGTTTTTTTTGAAAGGCAAGAATATATTGAAAATAAACCATCAAAAAATACAGACCAAGGCTGTTGTTAATGTTCTGAAAGAAGCAGAAACGGAACACCTACCCATCGGACACATCCTGAATATATATTTTAATACTATTTTATATTGTCTTTTTTACCCGAACCCATTTCAAGATGCTAGCTAACTCATTTTGTCAAATCTGTTGTTGTCGGGCTTAACAATAGTGATTTGGGAACAATTTGTTTGTAATGCCCCGAATTATGTGTGTTTTAATCTAAATTTATTTATCTATTAATTATCGAATTATATTTATTTAAGCGTGTGTTAAGAGAATAACTAAAATGTTTAATTATTTTGAGACATTTATTGATTTTATAAGATTGTACTTGTAAATTACCAAATACTTTTACTTGTACTTTGAAACATTAGTGTGGTAAAAATAAGAAAAAGTAAACTTAAGGGGTGTTATTTTGCCAAATAATGAAAGATGGGGGTATATAAACATGAATCTAGTCAAAATTGAAGTGTGAGTGTGTGTTGTGTTACCGGAACGAGAGTAGGAGGGAAGAACAAAAAGAGTGATTAATTGAGAGATTTGAAACTAATTGAAGTAATCTTTGGTAAAATTCAAGTATTAGATTTAATTATTCTAACTTAATGAGTTTAATTTTTGAGTTTTTGATGATTGAACGAAGGAAGTGTTTTTGATAGTAATATAATCCTCTTGGTAATGATTCAATAGAGTTTTAGTACCGATTGGTTATATTATTGTCGGTTGTACAATAATCTCACACTAAAATTATATTGATTTGCTATAATGTAGAAAATACGAGGTTAGTATCTATTTATATAGTTGTAGGTATTAAATATTTTTAAGAATAATGGTTGTGTGTATAATGTTTATAGGAATTTGAATGGCTATAAATTAAATGCTTGATTGAAGGGTTTAAAATAAATTTGAATAATAAGTATGAAAACGGTTGACTGTGTATAGTGATATATATACTCTTTCGTTGTGTTCCCGAGATACATTAAAGAAAAAAAAGAATAGAAACTAAAACTAACGGGAGAAAATGAGAGAAAAGAAAGGATAATGATTCTGATTTTTCGTGTTTCAGAGTTGGAAAGAAATGAAAAGAAGTTGGAAAGAAAAGGAATAAGTTTATGTTCCCGAGTTAGAGAGAAAGAAAAGAAAAAATTATCATTTTACAATTATACCCTTATTTTTATAAAAATTATTAATTGTGATTAAGGGTAATATCGTCACTTACGAAAAGTTATAAATTCTTTCCTTCAAATTCCTCACACTTTTGTTTAGGTTAAATGCGTTAAGTGGCCAAACGCGTGAACTTCTTAACACTATGGTGTTTGTTCCAAATCCCAAATACTAGATAGTTTTGTCAATTTTTGACGGCTTAAAGGGGTGTTTAGCTTAGCTTATTCTAATAGCTTATACGAGCTTATTAAAATTTATAAGAAAAAACGATAACCTCACTCCTAAGAGCTTATCAAAATCGAACTTATAACCTTATTTAATCCTATTAGTATGGTATCCGCGCAATATTGCGGCAACGAATAGTTTCTATGCAATAACATGTCGTTTTATGGAATTGTATTCGGCGAATAGTTTCTACTTGACAACTTGACACGTCATTTCTTTATCTTTTTTCCATCAACTCTTTCTCAACTTTAAAAACCAATATAAAAAAAATTTACTAAACAACTCTTGTATTCATTTTTTGTGGGTGGGAATACGAAAGAGTGTGTTTATCGGTGACGGTGTAAAGAAGGAGAGAGAGAGAGAGTATGATTGAAAAATAAATGTTATTTGAATGGGGTATATTAGTAATTTCTTATTGCTGAAATTATAATGTAAAGTAAAAGAGAATATGTTAAATATAATATAATGTAGTAGTATAGATAAACTTAAGACTATAAAGAATATTTGAATTTCAATAATCTAGTGAGCTGTTGGATCTGGACAATCTTGAATTGAAACAACCAGAGTTGGCTTCTCTTGAAAATGCCACTACAATAATCACATCAACCCAACAAAAACCAAAGGAAAGAAGAAAATTTTCCAAGATGATTAGAATTCATAAACATAATGAGGCCACAAGAGACGAGTATCTAGCAGCAAAGGACGACGACTTGCATAGCCAAACAGTATTACTCAACGGAAATGAACTACTTGTAAAGATTATACCTTTGTTAGAGCCGATAAAACAGAACTTCTCAAGCCGATCAATGTTACTCCTTTTTCCAATGTATTTGTTCATATACCCACCATACATCTTCCTGCATGTACATAACCAAATGGTAACTAGTTTTCCCCACTATTTAGGTGATGTTTGGGTGAAGTTGTTTATAAATAATGTCGTAGTCTAGGATTCTTACGCTACTTCTCCCATGTGCTTCCACAAAGAGATTGTCTTCATGACTAGAGACCATGATCAAGCCAATGAACACACCTTATCTGGGAATAATTTTAAGAATATGAATCGAACATATAATATACCCTTCAGGCTTGTGTACTAAAGTTAGGGAGATGGATGTAATTCCCATGGCAAACAAGAATATAGTACCCAACCATAAAGATAAGCAGCAGCAAGAAAAATAACTTCTGAACAACATAGAGCAAAATTTAGAATATAAAAGAACACTTCTCATTAGACTAGGTGGCATGATGATCCAGGTTGGTTTGGGGATCAAATGAATTATCATTCAACAATATGATTTAGGAGGTTTTATGCATTAGAATTACTCTTTCTGCAACTTTCAACATGTTTCCTTAGCTAACTTATAAAAGTTTGACCAGATAAAAGATATAACATAACCCAAATCAGCCCATTCATACGTAAACGGGTCAAAACTGCCACCTAAGATGGTATGAAAGCATGTTTACCTTGTCGAGAACTGCTGCAGCACACCCGACTTTCATCTATATAGGTTGCTTGTATGCCCATCATCCATGAACCAATTGATGTGTCTTCATGAGCATAGCTCTTTAGAGATGCACTGAAAGAGAAAAAAGAAACAGAAGTTTCTAGATAAGAACTAAAAAAAACTTGAAAACACAAATATAAAGGGTACTCCATCTCAAAAACAACTTCCACTTTGAAATGTCCTGTTGTACTTGTATAATTTCAAGTTAAAGTTACCTATTTTTTCATTGTAGTCATTACATAATACTGAAGACATTGATTTTGGCACACACTGTTTCCTGTCTATTGTTAATGTAGATGGTTTGAGGGACTAATGTTACCAAAACTGAAGTGCAGAAGACAATAGGTTTATTTTTTAAGTTCAGTACCCAAATCCATAAATTCCAATAAAGCACAAGGACAAGTTTTATAATTTACTCAAAATTAGTTGCCAAGTTAGATGTTAGAAGAGAGAATTTCAGGTAAAACTGCTAATAATATAAATTGAACACTTATTTGTGTATGTATCTCTATAATATATAGAAGCCTGCTTTGCAAGGCTTCTTCAAAAGCCTAATGCAGCACAGAAAATAACTAATCATCACCATCAAAATCAATTATTTGTTTCATATGACAATCAAGAAACCCCACATAAGAGAACAGAAACAAACGTGAAAAGGTTTCGAAGTAAATAATTCCCCAGAATTATACAGAAACATTCACATCTTGCAAGGGACAACTTACCTGTTTATGTTTATATATTGAGCAAATTTTTTTGACAGAATGATAAGTGATCCAGATGCATGCCGAAAGTACCTGTACAAAAAGTAGGATTTTTGTCATAATAGCTACATAAAGACAGTCATAACTGTCATTAAGAAGTAAAAAAATTGACCACAAATGCACATCATCAAGTCCAATTTTTTACAGGACACGAGTCAAAATCTGTTCTTGACTCTTGCAAAGTCAATAGTCAAAGTCAACATCTTTGTTTCTTCTTGCATAGTTGCATCACATATCTGCATGCAAAATGGAGCTACGACCATCACTACTATATTAAGTTAAAACATTTGACCATGAATGCACATCATCACGTTCATTCCTTAAATGGTCAAGAGTCAATGCCTGTCATTGACCCTAGCAAAGTCAACATCTTTGTTTCTTCTTGCACCACATTAAGTTATCAAGCATGCAAAAATGGAGCCAAGGGAAACATGATTTTAAGTTTATTAATTTGATTACTAACGCACATAATGAAGTCCATTATTTAAATCGCCAATTACATTACACCAATCAAAAGCTTTAATACTTACGATCTCTCATCGCCGAACTTCCACCAATCTGGTTCATACCATGGCTTTCCCCTGACGATTGACAAACACAATCGAGTTACAAGAATAAAATTTGCATGCACAAGTATGTGTGTGTATGTACCAACAACAACAACACCCAATCTTGTCAAGAACGGGGTATGGGATGCGTGTGTATGCATTTCTTTATATGCGTGTGTATATCCAAGAAAATGAATATGCTTGAAGCTCTCGATGCTGACACACAATTTTTTTCAGATCCCATTTCAATTGGTAATAGTTAGTTTCAGGAACAAAATAAAATCCAAATTTCTAGTATTGTACTATTCTTTCGTCCATGGTTAAAACTTAAACTCAAGTGAAAGTTCATAAACACATTTGGGTGATATTTTCAATGGCTGTCACAGAGACAAAAGAGAAGTGATGGAGAAAAATATACATACGCTAGTATATGCGAACCTACGAAGGACCAGTTTCTGCTTTTAAGAGATTTGATCAACTAGAAAAACAAGGTCACATGAAAATAATAACATTTACAATCTCTCTTTCCATCCTAGTCAGAGATGATGTATTCATATAATAATTCGAAAATTTTACATTCGAGATGTCCTGTGAAAATTGCAATGTTCCTTTTTTTGGGGGGCGAAGTTACAAATAAATATGTTACTATTATGAAAACAATAACAAGGAAGTGAAAGATACTAACTCTTCGGCAACCACTTCCCCTGATTTCATGCATCCAATATAAACACTATCTTGACCACGTCGGCTTTCAATAAGTTCAATTAACCCCTCTGAAAGGTAGATAAGATTCATAAATACAAAAACTTTCAGTTACAATGATTTGAATTTGAATACAGAAACAAATGGCAGAAATATTACCAAGATCAAGGGCAATATTGTTATCCACTTTAACATAAAACTCTGCATCCCAATTTTGAGCTGCAGTGCTAAAGAAGAACTTTGCTTTCTTTGGTGATTCTTCATCAGCTTCTTCATGACCATCCTAAGAATTGAACAAATAATTAGCAACGAGTTAGTTCTATATGACCATTTTTGAAACTATATAGCTTAAACAGAGATCAAGTAACTTACAAGAATCAAGAAATCTTTTGTTGCAAGATTTTCCTCATTAATGTTGCGATCCAAGCTGTCACCGCGATTAGGACTGAAATGTCAAAGGTTACCTAGTTACCGAAAAGACAAATATACGACAGGTGTTTATATTACTAATTTAACCAGGCTGATGGAATTCTTTTATCTCCTTCCTCCCATTGTTAATTCTAGAATTTTAATCCCGAAGCCATATCTGACGGACAACACACACGCATTATGGCATGACCTTTTGACAATCTTAGACAGTTAGACACCACCCACACATTCTGGCATGACCCTGTTAACAATCTTACACCAGAAATTATTAGTCAACTTTGAAACAAATGTTTGTCAAATCTATTAGATATTATTGTTGTTTGTCAAATTGGCGACGATACAAATTTTACATCCAAAAAAAATATTAAGATGAAGTGAGAGTAAAACAAAACAAGTAGGAAAAAAGAAGAGGAAAACAACTTCTACTAGAGAAATGCAAAAGAAATAAATAAAAGTTAAGGTGAGTAGAAAACCTCCGCCCAATTACAAAACGTATGGCGATTCCTCTTTCTTCAAGCTTTTTCAAAGAATCACCTGTCGAACTCAAATCAAATGTGTTAGCGTATTACTCTTCAGATTATATTCAGACACTATTGATTACCTTTTGGCATCCAAGATCCCCTAAAGACGTTTCTATCTAATCGATTCCCAAATCCAGTATAAACACCGATGACAGCAAGAAGTTTTTTGCTGGAAGAGAGACCAGGTTGCTTCAACTGGTCCTTGAGATAACCTTGACTCTTTGCTAGGGTTAATTCCATCTCTGCTTCCACTATTTTTCTCTCTAAATCCCTGGAGATCAAATATGTTATATCTGACTAAGAATGAGCAAGTCAACAAGTAAATCTGCTAGAGATGATAAATTTAAGTACCCATACAAAAAAAGAGCAAATGCTTTAAACAGAAACAAAAAAGAACCAAAAATTACTTGCATCCTAGGACATTAAGCTTGTCTTCAAGTGTAAGAACCTTTGGTCTCTGTCATAAAACACAACAGAAAAGTTAACAGAAAAAATCATTATATACAGGGTACCAAATCCCTAGTGACTTTCATTACAAAAAGCAACAAAATTAGTGATCTTTCAAGTTTTGGTCTTACAAGTTTATCTCTTACTTTAAGAAAATAGTAGAATACACCACTGTTCAAATTGATAAACTTGCTCTTTTTAGGGGGCTTTAAATGTGTCTTTTGAAAATGTTTATGTTTGGTTACATGATTAGAATCGTAGATTGCTTCTGCTGTATGAAGTTTTAATAACTAAATAATTACAAGTTTAAGTGTACCAGATTATATTACCAAAAATGACATTTTTGTGAGGAAAAAAGAGATGTCCCGTGAAATGTGAGTAAATTCTTTTAAATTAGGTTTAATAAGAGGTAAAGAGGTAATTTTATTTCACCCTTTAACAGTAGTTACTTTTGTTGCATGTATTATGAAACTCATTATTTGACACCGTGTTGGGCATGGCGGTTGTTAGGGGCACCCATGGGTGGTTCTCAACCTTTTTGACATTTACAGACTATTGTGATTTCAGGTCATAATAATCAGTTTCAGAAATGTGAATCCAAACATCATCTTAGTCCCTCCCTTCCATCTCAAGAAAATTGTAACATTTCCTTTTTCTTTGAAAACTTTTGAAAGTATATTTAATATAACACAAGAATAATCATACATTTTGCTTAAACTATGAACCAAATCAAACATTGCAATTTCACGAGGGGAGGGAGGATATTGCTCACAGTTAGCAACAGTTGATCCATTGTAATAACATCAAAACATACTTCCTATGTATTCACTATGGTGCTGCTTGATCTGTATTTACAGATATACTTATAGTTCAATAATTTGTCTATGAAAACTAGCGGTACGTGTTTATGCAACATCGCAACTTAGTGTATCAGTACGCGCGTTTGTGTGTTTTTCTTCCTCATGATTCTTGAGATAGACTAGTTATCCTGAATCCTATAAAAACTGTACATTCAAAGCAAACCTCAGCAGAATTCTTCATAAGCAAATTAGACAACAACATTCTGTTCTCAGCATCCTGCCATAACCTGGTAAAAAACTAAAAATCATGAATGATCACAACTTTTTTAGGATTATAATTAACATGAAAAAAATTCAATTTTGTAGGGAATAAGAAAAAGCCATGGCAACCTCCAAGAATCCTCCATTCAGATATTCAAACAATTGATCCAGCAATTATTGAATTTCGCAACAAAACACAAGTTGTAAAAAAGGAATCATAAGAAGTTACAAGCAAGTACCATGATCATATTCGTATCACATAAAAACCCCAAAATATATAGTTTCTTTTTCTTCCAATCAAGTAACCATCCATGTTCATAGTGATTAAAATTATCAAAATGTACTGATCCACAAATTGTCGAATTTCAATTGAACAAAGAAATCGTAGAAACCGAAACACTTGCAATAAACCCTAAAAGTTATAGCTATAGGTAACTAGATAAACTGGGATTAATTAAAATTTTGAAATTTATTAACTGAGTTGAAATATACCTGCCGGCGATGTAAAGCCAAGCGAGACAGGAGAAGAAAACGAAAAGGATCGAAGGTACCGAAGATCTTGAAGACGATGACGATCTTGAACGTTGCTTTTCCGATTTAGATATCGTCGTTGGCAACGGGAAGCCCTCCTTATTGTAGTATGGAGGGCTGTAGTCCATTTTTGTTAGAACTTTGTGGTCTGGTGAGCGATCAGAAACCTGAAATTAATGAAAATCAAGAAGCAAGCAACAGAGTTGGTTGATGGAATGTTGGTCGCATCAAATCGCCAGATTGGAAGTGAGATAGCACAGTTGTATCTGAAGATTGAAAGACTGCGAACGACCTTGGTATAGAGAAGTAAGCGGAACGTCAAACTATGCGGAACTATTTATTTTATTATTATTACTTTTTTTTTTTTGACAATTTGTTGCTTGGTTGGGATTTTGAGGGGTAGGGAATGAGAATGGAAATGATTAACATTGGTTGGTTAGGTGAAATATTACCTATTAATAGGTAATGAATCATTCCCTAGTAAAATGGGGTAATGAATTCAGGGTAATGGATTCAAATATGTTTGTCCCCACCCATCACCACCGGCATCACCAACCACCACCAATATTGCTACCACCATGCTTCGGCACCACCACCACCACCGACTTCCGCCGCCGCCGCCATCCGAAACCACCACACCTCGTAACTCGTTGCACAATCACCACCTCTAGCGCTACCTCCCCATCACCACCACCCGTCACATCAACCATCGCTTGCCACCATCAATTGCCATTATAGTCGCCTTCACCAACATCATCTTCGCCACCAACGCCATCTTCACCACCGCCACCACTATCGACCATAACCACCATGGTCACCATCAATTCAAGTGTGTATTGGTCCACCAACCACCACCATCGCCACTACACCCTACCACCATCATAGGCCGCCACCGCCACCGCCACCGCAAGCAACCTCCACATTGCTGGTCATAGCTACTACCACCGCCTCCACTTTTTGCCGCCATCTCTACCGACTACCACAACCACCACTCGCCGCCACTAATTTCTTCCGCAACCAACATCACTGTAGCCGCCCCAATCATCACCCTAACGGTTGCTACCACTATCATCAATCACCACAACTTACTATTGCCACCAACTACCGCCGTTGCCATCATTGAACACCACCACCACCGCTATCGACTACCACCACCACCATCGACCTACTATATATACGTGTGTGTATGTGTGTCTGATGATTATATATATTAACCAAACAATATCAATGGTAATGATAATACTAGGGAATGCTCATTGCATTCCTTTGTATTCCCTTACCCTTTGTCATTCTCATTCCCCTCTATTTAACCAAGCGCCCCCTCAGAGTTTTATTTTGAGAAAAAAAAATATTAATGACAATAATATAGAACTTGTAATAAATATATTAAAATTTCACTAGAAGAGTAAATGAAAAAGAGAATTTTATGTAATGGGTTGGAAGATTTAGTAAAAAGACATAATTTTTTTTATAAAATTTTATAGGTTTAAAAATAGTGTGATAAGTATTAAGTGAAAACGAATACAATGTTTGTTATGTGCATCTACCTTTTTAGAGAAAAGTAGATATGTTTGTTTGTGTTTGTGTTTTATGACCTAGTGGTGTGTTTGACTAAGTTTATTACGGTCTATTTTCATGTTTATTTCTAATAAGTTTATTTTTTGACTTATTTTTTAATTTATAGATATGAAATAAGAATATAATTCAAGTTTGAGAAAAATAAGTCGAAAATTAAGCATATGAAAAATATGTTCAAAATAAGCTAATACAGACAACCATTGACTTATTATGTTTTTTGGATATGAAAATACCGTTTCTAGATTTGTGAATAAGACCTCTTTGAATGTCATTGTAGGATTAATAAAAAAGTAATAATTGTTGTTAAAGTAGACTTTATCGTCCTACCACTTTTTTTTTTGTTGCAAACTACGGATGTTTCGTAGGAAAAGTTGTTTTTCATCAAAATAAAAAGATAAGAGAGTGTAGGAAAATAACTAAGGGGGCGTTTGGTTTATGAGATTTCACAAGATTTGACACGGTTGGCATTTTAAATCCTCTGAAATCTCATGTTTGGTTGAAAAGTAGGAAGCTTTTATTTACACTTGAAATCCCACTGTTGTGGGGATTTTAATATCCCTTTGGGGAGGGTGGGATTTGAAATATGGGAGGAAGGAGCCAATGCCACCTCTACCTCCGGCCACCCCCACTGATGCCGGCTCCTCCTCCGGACACCCCACTGCCAATGGCGCATCCATCTCCGACCACCCCCACCGCGTTCCTTCATGGATTCCCTATCCTCGATTTCACTACTGACAACTCACTAATGTATGTTCTTTGAATCTTGGTAAAGATTTTCAAATCCAACCAATCGGATGATGAGATTTGAAATCTTTCGGGATTTGAAATTCACATACCAAATGCCCAATAACATACCATCAAGTGCAAGAAATATGAAGGTAGGTAATAGAGTAATTAAAGATCCATCCATTTAAAGGATTAAAAGTGTTTAACTTTAAAAAAAAAAAGGATATCAATGTATTAGTATATAATTTTGAAAACTAAATGAATAAGCTTATATCACTAGGTAAGCATAAATGATTAGTGGTAAAATTAACTGTTTCTTTTATTAGGCCGGATGTATAGATAGGTGCTCTTTTTTTATTTTTTCTTTAAAACACACAAATTTAGTAAAATAAAAATTAGACTAATTCTTAATATATATATTTAGTAAAATAAAAATTAGACTAATTCTTAA
>JAUEJL010053045.1:0-20442 GCA_032274825.1 Drosophyllum lusitanicum
GGGTGTGCTCCTGATAGAGAGAATCCTGCTATTGGTTTCTTTCACATTGCTTAAGGTCCAATTCTTTCTCCTCTTTTAGTTGTTCTTGTTAAACTTAGATCCATTGGATGATTGTGTGATTTTGGTTTTGCTTCCGCTGTGATTCTTTTATATAAATTCTTTTGTTTATCACACAATCCAACAGTAATATCTTCTTCTCTTAGCCTCTCAACAATCCGACCATCCGCATGCATAATACGATTACGCCATTTCCAAATTGACCACATGTTTAGGATACATAAAACTTCAAAAAACTTTAACCGGAAACGATGAAGGAACCTGAACACCAATGCCAGATTTGAGGGAATCACAAGGAGGTTATACGAGGACAAGTGAGATCCACCAACCCCATCATAGTTATAGTTCCGTACATGAACGTCGGTCGTTTCACAATACCTTGATGAGTGTGAATGTACAGCTTTTAAAGCACCATGTACAAGTGAACAAAAGAGAAAAGGTCTAGCCACCTAAATCCATCAAACATTGGTTTGGACAGCGAAACCAAATCTCACATGACATGACCCCAATGTCCCAAATATGGAATATTGCATAATGCATAGTTCCTTCTTATCCTTTCCTTTTTGTCCAGCAAAACCAGGCCACCATGCACAGAAAAAGCCTTCTACAACTCCTAGTTCTTTTTATTGCTCTTGATATATGAGTTTACCTTTTTATGATAAATTCAGATTAGCTGGCAAATGGGTCCCTATCATTCACCAGTATTCCATCTCAATGATAAAGGTACAACTTTCACTGAATGATGTACAAGCTACTATAGCATTATTATTGCTGACAAAAAAAAATACAAAAAAAGATGATTTACAACTTTTTTTTAAAAACCAGAATAGCTGGCAATGAGTCCCACCACCCCATCTCACTTGAGTCACTCCCATGCAGAATAAATCTTTTCCAGGATACCAATTGACTATATATCTCAATGTAAGCAAAGAAAGATGCCCACCCCAAAAGTTACAGGTTATACAGCCAAGAGTACAGACCCTACAATGTAGTAATGATCTCTAAATCTTGTAAATTAGTTTAGGTTAGTATATGGATCAAAGAATACGATTAGTTAAATTATTTAAAAGAAAAACATATGTGCGCTTTACAATATTAACATACAAGAAACAAGAAACGCAATAAATATAAGCTTAAAGGAGCCTGCAAATCTTTTGTCCTAGATCATATGTTGTTATATATGATTATATGATACTATCACCACATTCACTTGTGTCAGAAGTTCCTTCACCAGACTGTTTATGGCCTAATCTATGAATTTCATCTTTATGATCATGATTCGAACGGGAAGATACTCTTCCTGTATGCCGCTCCTGCAAATTAATGGGAAAAAAAGTCACATGGAAAATCCGGGGAATACACTTTTGGTGATTTAATGCTGGTAAATTGTATGTAAAGGAATGCAGTTGTAGTTAATATCTGTTTTATGAAACATACTTTGGAAATCAACATTTGAGGCACTTGAACTATTTATCTGATACTGATATTATAGCATAGGCCTTTAAACGTTGATTGTCAATAATGTATTGTTAAATAGAAATTTGACTGAGTGCATTCCTTTAGCGATCAATTTTCCCATTTTAAGAAAAAGAAAGGGCCCAGAAAAGTGTGTACATCAAGAAATAGCAAGTCATCAGCCTCAAGCATGTGAAGAACGTGCCCCATTTTGGGTCTTTTTCGTGCATCCGGATCTACACAACGAAGAGCAACTAGAAGTATACGTTTTAGCGCTTTTGAAGATGGCATATCAGGCAACTTGGGATCAACCACGTCTTCGGATTTTCGGTTTCCAACCAATGTCTTCAACCATTCCACTAAATTTACCTGTAGTTAAATGCAATCAAGAAAAAAATTAAAATCGAGAAATGATAATTTTGTTGTTTAATAATAAAAAAACTAACCTCCCCTTGTGGCCGAGCATAATCAACAGGAATTCTTCCAGAAATTATCTCCATAATAAGTACCCCAAAGCTATATACATCACTCTTCTCATTCAACATACCTGTGCAAGCATATTCCGGTGCAACATACCTGAAACATGGTCACATAAAGATCAACATTTTAAGTTTTCAGATAAGCATTTTTTATTAAATCTTTTAAGTTTCCTATAGGTATGCAATGTAGATTAAACTACACAACAAACACTATATACTAAATAAAAGTTGAGAAAAAAATAGTTTGACCCCTCAAAAATCAAATGCTTACCCAAAAGTTCCCATCACACGAGTTGTCACGTAACTACTTTCTGAGCATAGAAGCTTGGCGAGCCCAAAGTCAGAAACTTTGGAATTCCATTGACGATCAAGTAATATGTTGCTGGATTTGATATCACGGTGGACCACCTTTGGTTCAAGACCCTCATGAAGATAGGCCAATCTGGGAAAAAACATCAAGTATAAAACCAACTTGCAATCAAATTTATTCTAAACATTTTCTAGTCTTTACGAAACAGATTTTATAAAGCTTACCCTTTTGCAGTTCCTAAAATGATATTCATACGAATAGGCCAAGTTAAGGGGCTAACATCTCCAACCTCCCCACGAAGCCACTGCTCCAAATTCCCATTGTCTACGTATTCATAAACTAGCATCCTGGAAATTATACATTGATGAGAATTTTAAAAGCAAAATGATTGATGGGTAATTATGAAATTATAAAACAGAAAATATCATTACCTGTAGGCTCCCTCAACACAATAACCTAACAAACGAACAAGATTTTTGTGCCTTACACGCCCGATTGCATCTACCTCTACTTTAAATTCTCTCTCAGCTTGACCCCTGATATAATCATTCCAGGTTTCCATCAAGGCATCAATCATAAAACATATAAAAAACTATTAAGGAAAAAAAAATCCAGACAAGTTGCACCAATAAGCTCATGAAATCCAGATGTGAAGGGACTTTACATTAGAAATTTGGAAATGATCAAGTATGGAACCAGGATTAGAGTAACATATGACAACAATAACATCATAATTTCAAGCTTTATCAAATCCTACCATCTCAAAGGCCAACGCCAGTTTCGTTTAACCTTAGTCGAATGTGATTATCTGCCATCATGTTCAAGAACACGGACAGAATAAAGAAACAGATGCAGACATAAAATAGTAAATTACTAAAAATCCCTTGATCTACATTTTGTTCTAGTTCTGAGTTCTAACACCAAACCTGAAGATTTAGATTAACATCCGTCTCTCACAGAAAATATCATCAGCTTGCTATTAGGTGTATACCTTGAGAGGATTTGCATTCTTTTTCTTAGTATGGGCATTATTAATTGTTACAGTTGAAAAACAAAGATTCTTTCAATTATATCAACTCATTATGTGATCATATTTGTCATATGGGTAACTTGAATTGATGCTACCTTTAGAGAACACCAACCCCCCTAGGCTTTTAAATAAAGCCTATTCGCATATTACCTTAAACATTAGCATAAAAGCCATACTTAATGAAGAAAAACCAAAGCCCAATATATCATAAGTGAGCTTAGGTACATAGTAACTAACAGGTTTGGATTATTATGATATAATCAGCTGCAATTTGAGTTTAATTCTTATTATCTTATATGGGTAGCATTGATTGTTACCCTTTGTTGTTAATAACAACATTTCACAGATTACATCCAATAATTTCTCATATATTATGTTTTTTCCGAGAAGAATCAAGATCAAATGCAGCAACTATCAAATTCGGTGTAATTAGAAATGAGAATAACAAGATTACCTGTTATTTAACAAGTTTTTGACTGCGACACGAGTATCATCCGCCAACACACCACTGTAGACGATACCGTAACCTCCTTCTCCGATCACATTTTCATCGGAGAGTCCATTCGTGGCCGCCTCTAGCTCCCGGAGTGTGTACCACCGGCCCCACCCTAGATGAGAAACCTCCGGCAGCGAAGACACGCCACTACCACCGCCATACGACGCCGTTTCGATACTTGTAGCTCTACTCTCACCGCTTGATTGCCGATCGGAGAAAACCACCCGGTGCTCCGACCTCCCTATGTCGATTTGTATCTCCGCCACAGGCGGACGGTGATCCACCGACTCGTGATGGACAATCTCTTGTATATCCTTTGGTACAGAGGGAGTTAGGGTTTGGGTTTGTTCAATATACCTCTTTCTTTTATTCGACGGGGAGTTTCGTCGGCGAGAGGTGATGCAGAGGGAGAGAAGAAATAGTACGAGAACAATGATAGCTCCGACGAAGATTCCGACCACGACCCATAGCCGGAGACCGAATATCGAGGTCGGTTTTGAGAGCTCGCTATTCATGAATGCTTTATCATATAGCGACATTTTGGTATAATTAGATGAAGGATATATAAGCACCGAAGCATGTGTGTGAACAGAATAGTGTCTCTGTTTAGCCGGAAAACGAATGCTCTCCGGCGATTTATTTAGTATTTTTCCGGCAAGGCTGAAGTCTGCGCCAGAAGAGAGAACTTTCAGTCTTCACTAATTTAAGTAACCCGTGATGCTCTTGCAACATCAAAACAAGGGCAATAAAGTTTTGTTTAGAACATACATAACTATAACTAGCGTCACTAACATTATTAGTTGTCACGTCTGTAACATTTAATATAAGAATTCGATTATTTATGTCTAAGTGGCTGGTAATAATATTAAGAGTTAATTACAAAATTTGTCCTACCACGTATTTCACTTTTAACCCAAAATCTTACAATATTAGTCCTTTAAATAACTTATATGCATACAATTTGTCCTTCAACCGTTAACTTTAACAGTGTTGCTGTCAAACTTTTTTAAAGATAGAGGATGTTGCAGGTGGTGGTGATGCAACAGTGATGATGATAGTGTCACCCCAGGGAAGGTGGTGGTGTCGCCACAGGCATGGTGGTGGCGGTGGTCTTATATGGTGGCCGGGTGAAATGTCGTGGTGGTAGGGGCTGTGGAGATGGGCAAATGCCAGAGGACTTGAGGTAGGGGCTGTAGAGATAGTTTAATGATTAATGTTTTGTTTGGATGAGAATAAAGGATCATTTATGTAAAAAAAATAAGGGAATAAAGGATCATTTTAGTAATATTAAAAAGGGTAAAATGAGTATTTAAAAAAGTTTGACAGCAACACTTTTAAAGTTAACGGTTAAAGAACCAATTATGTGCATAAAACTCATTTAAATGACTAATATTGCAAGATTTTGTCTTAAAGGACTAAAAGTGAAATAAGTGGTATACAGAAAGGACCAATTTTGTAATTAACTCAAAAGAAAACTATTTGTGGAAAAGTTACCTTAAATAAATTCTCAATTGACCAATAGGATCCCTTCATTTTTCTAATTTTGACTACTAATATTAGCAAGACCCAGTTTTAACCATTTCCTTTGTTAATGTACCCGTTTTTTACACGCGGGTCATTATGACCTGATTATTAAGTCGAGATTTGAGTTTTGTATCTTTATCATTTGTTATCTTCTACAAGAAGATTCATAAACCCTAGCCCACATCTTGATTTCGGAGGTGGCAGAAACATCAACAAACAATTTCGCGGTAGCTAATCTTCATGAATCTTATTTCTTTGATTACATGCATCCTTCGATTTATCAGTTGGAAATTATCATTTTCTTTGTCCCTTTAGATCTTCTTCTTCTCCCATAAGAATCAGTTAGCTATAAAACTTGATAATATAAAAACTTGCTTGGTGAGGGAATAAGCGATAAAATTCATTCATTCTCTTCGACAAGTATTGATTTCATCTTCTTCTGTGCAACTTTTTTTTTTTGATTTTGTTACTGAAACCCTAATCTTTATCTTCGATTTTCAAGAAATCTAGGAAACGTTGTTTATTGAAACCCTAATCTCCGATTTTCATCCTCTTCTCTACAACTTTCTTTGATTTTGTTTATTGAAACCCTAATCTTCATTGTATTGATCTTATTTGATTCATGGAGTAGACAAATGGTGATTGTAATATGTAGGGGTTTTATTTGCAATCCAGAACATGCATGGCATAGTGATTGGAAAGCACTGTGATCGTATATCATGGGGTAAAACCCTGCTAACAGACAGGTTTGTATTATCTAATATCTTCTTTCTATAGGCTCAATATAAACTTTTTATTTTGATTTTTAACATATAAAAAAGGTCAGGTGTTCATTTACTTGGCCAACATGTATAGTGATCTTTCCTGATCATTTTTTGTTTTAATGTTAATGAGTTGATGTACTTGATAGTTTAGGTTATTTATCTTTTATCACCTGTAAATTGTATTTGCTTTTCATATTCTTTTTACATGACTTGGTTGTAGATAGTTTTAGTACTTGAATAATTCGTTCACTCTTGCATAAGATTGGAAATATAAGTTGTTATCTAAGTGAGTGGCAATTGATTGTGATTGAATTCGTTCCATTCAACTTTCATTGTTTTATAATTAAGCAGGACATGGAATTTTGTATTACTTAAGATATGAATATCTCACATAATATAATTGTAGGCTCTATTAGAAGTTTGAGATTCTTATCTCATTAATTGTTGTTTCAGAAGAAGATGGAAGAAGGTGATCGAGAATCGAAGGATTTATTTCTTTTAGCTTATTGTTGTTCTAATTGCAGGATTTATCATAAATTATCATTTCAATAGGTATGGCCTCAAGTTTGGATTGCTGGGAAAGAGCCGCTGTCAGGAATCCACTGACAAGTAAATGTTTTATGGTTCTCTGTTAGTGCATCCTCATATGGTAGTTTCCTACAAGTAATGAGAATCCACTTATTATATAGTATGCCAACCTTAATGGATTTTGGGATTCGGGCTTTCTTTAGTCATTTAATTAATTTTCTATTAGTGTTAAGAAATTATATAAGTTATGGCTAGCTTATGTTTCTGGTGATATAACTTTAATGAAAGCGTCAATTGGACAACTAGTTGAATTTAGTTACTTTTTTTTATAGGAATTTAACTTTCTTTTTTCAATACCAAGAGCATACTAATTAAATTAATGAAGACACTTTAAAGACCGATCTTGTGAACTAACGCTTTATTGCTGGAGTAATTGCTTGTCTAGATACAAGTCCATTATACACACACGTAACATAGGTAAATCATATTACATAGTTTTCGCAATATATCATAACAATTATTACCATTAATATTGGCACTTGAACCATTGTTTAAAAGGTATAACCGGAGATTTTTCTTACAAGAACAATATAGAGTGCATCATTGGGGTCATATATATATGTGTGTGTGTGTGTGTGTGTATATATATATATATATCGAGGTTTGTTTCTTTCTTGATTTCAAGCGGTTTTTATACATTTTATCCAAGTGATGAAAAAACCTTTTTTTACAATCTCTAAAGATCATTGAAAACTTCAGATTAACGCAAATTGATAGCTAAATTGAAGTTTGCTTGGAGCATCAAATTAAAACAAATCTAAATTGTGGTGTTAGAAATACTTCGCCTCAAGCTCATGTGAATTATCAGCTACGAAGGTTTTGTTCTTTGTCTTTGCCATCATCACTATCTAGCAATTTTCGTTCAAGAGGCAAGTGTGCAGAAATCGACTTTGCTCAGATTTGTTTTGGTTTCTGGTTTTGTCAAGCTATTTCAGCCACTCATCCAATTTTTAAGGTATTGTGTTTTAACTACATTAATTAAAGTTTTAGTGTAAGAAATTTTAACTATTCAGTTACAATGTTTAAAAAAATTCGTCGTAGCCCAAGTTTTGAAGCTTGATTTGTTGATGAGCTTAGCTATTGATCTATATATGATAGTTTCTGCAATAAACTTGACATTCACATTCTATTAAAAATAGTTATCGATGCAATCTATAAGAGAAAGGGACGAAAAGTGTAACGAGTCTAATGGGTTGAAACTTATAACTTAAAGTAAACAAGAAAATTTTGTTTTTCTAACCTTTCATTAGGAAGTATAGAGTTTAGTTAGATTGTAATATGTCTATAATATAGATGGTTTCTTTGAAATGCAACATTACGGCTTTTCGATTGAGGGGACACTAATTAGCTCAATTTAAGTTGTGTTGTCTATCATGGAAAGTATTTTCTTCACCGTTTTTATGTTCATGATGTTTTTAAAGCTATGTAGTAAAGACTATTCATAATGTTGATTTCTCTTGTGTAAATTCTTAATTAAGGTTTAAGCATATAGACTTGATGAATAACTAACATGCTATAGATCTATATATCTTTTAGAATGTCATTATTTTCTCTCTTTCTAATATTATTATGAGTAAATTCTACGCATCATAAAGTTTATGTGTAAAAGGATCCTCATTGGGTTAAGAAGATTGGAGTTGCCATAGGGCCACTAGGATATAATATGTTTTAGTATATGGTTTGGTGTTTTTTTAAACATCAAAACATACATACACTCTAAACCTACTCCATATGTTTTAGTATATGGTTTGGTGTTTTTTTTAACATCAAAATACTCATACACTCTAAACCTACTCCTTCGGTACGTCTTTTGTCCACGGTGGGACTAGAACGCATGACCGTGATATACACATTTTTCAACACCTTGATACTGCTATGCTATAAGCCCTTTGGTGTATTTGCTACAAGCACTTAAGATATATGTGTATGTTATACATTCTTTCAGAATTATTATATTTTTTTTCTTATGTTCGTATTTGAGACACTGTATGTCAAATAACTATTATTAGTCTATTCATGCTGAATAGTTTTGCTACGTCACATTGTCATGCATTAAAAGTTAAAAAGTAATTAATCGTTTTGATTTGTGACAATAATGACAATGTTACGGACAAAATAGCGAATATAGTATATAAAGAAGTATTTAAAAAAATATATAATGTGGCTTCTTAGGTACGTATTATTTTTTTTTTGTATATGTACACTTCTTACATTTTTCTATTTAATTTTGATGTATCTCGAGTTTATTGATGTAATACCCGTGCGTGCACGGGTTAATAAACTAGTTAGGTATAACAATAGAACAAGGAAGTGTTTATCCACCATTCGAGTAAATTTTAAAAAGGAGTGGGTCATAACAAAAATTAATAAAACAATATTCCATAATATTTCTAGAACCCCATTTATTAATTTAAATTGTTTTTTATATTATTCTCTCATATGGATCTTCCTTTTTAAAGAGCGCCTAATGGCGACATTTAAATTCATTGTATGTTAGTTAGATTAAATTTTCATTTTGTAAAAATGAATTTCACCTTGTGAAGTTCTACTTGTACCAAAAACCAAATACCGAATGTAAAATAAAGGAATACATGGGCTTGTTTGATATTTAAAATACTAGAAAGTAAAGAGAAAAAAAATAAGAAAACGTTATCCAAATTGAAATAGAGTTTGATTTTTGATTTAAGGTGTTTATTTAGCAACACCCGACAAGACAATTGGCTTTTTTACGTGTAATATAAAATTTATTTTCTAATTATAAAATTTTATTCTTAATGCCAAACACTTAAATTTTTAAACGTAAAAGTTTTTCTAGGAAAGACGAGGTCGAGACGTCCAGTAGGGATAGTGAAGCCCAAATAAAATATTATCAAGTGGAGAGAACAACTTCGCTTTACTGATTTTCTACAAGCTATATTTTTAAATTGTGTTGTCAATATTTATTTTTTTAGGGAAAAGAAAATATTTTAAAGGAAATGAAAAAGAACTATACAAAAAAAAATGTTTGAGTTTAAAAAGAGAAAAAAAAAATTAGAAAATTTTGTTTTTGAGTTTAAAAAGAGAAAAATAATTACAAAAGATTGCTTATTAAATTTTGTTCTAAATTTCCCTTGAAACTGAAAAGATTCTTAAAGAAAAGAAAAACTTTAAGAATTATTTTCGATCATAACTATAAAATTTTTAAATTAAAATATATATAGTTGTAAAATATGACCCATTTTCTTCTGAGTAAATTCTGTGAAAATACAACGAATTATAACAAAATTATCATTGAATACAATTAACTTTATTTTTTACTTAAAAATAAAACATGTAAACATTTTATTGACAAACCGGATGTACTATCATTTTAACGATAGCTTTTGTATTCTTAAATAGTATAAAAAATATCGTTAACCTACCATTCACAAGAAACCCAACATGTTTTAACCGGTAGCCGTCTATTTTGGCATCTATATGATAAAATAACCAATGTCCTGTTATTTTTCTACGTAAACCAATGAATCTTGAAAAGGTTTGTATTAGAAACACAAGCCTATTCCTTCAGCTTTCTTTCAAGGTCTTTGAGTTTGGATTCGAGTTTGTTATAATCATTATCATCATCGTCATCATCTGCCTCCACATGATTATCATTCTCGTCAAGAGGTCCAAGCATTCGAGGGAAATTCTTGAATATCTCCCTCACATTCTCAATCCCTTTATAAGATAAAAAGTTACCATTAATGTTTAGCAATCTAAACCTTAATTTACTCACAACTGCTTTAGCCAGTGTCATGGCTCCATCTCTTTTGATCCCATTCATGCTCAAATCAACTATGAACAATCTGTCAAACTCGTCTTCGAGTGCCTTCCCAATCGCTATAGCACCTGCATCTTTTAGTTCATTTTCAGATAAGTTTATCTTGGTTAGAGAATGTTTCTTTGAAATTATACAATCAGCCAAAGCATTAGCTGCTTCAGAAGTGATGTTGTTTCCAGCCATCTCAATGATTTCAAGAGGAGAATTAGAGCTTTTTAAAGCATTTGCAATGGCTATAGTTCCTTCATTTTCCAAGTTCATGTAACTGAGGTAGATTTCAGTGAGATTAGTATGTGTGGATAGAGCTTGACTCAGTGCAACTGCGGCTTTTGGTCCAAATATGTTGTCACGTAAGTCGAGCTTCTTCAAAAGGGTACAAGTATTGAGTGCTTCAGCTAGTGCAATCCCCCCTGGGGAGCCGATTCGTGTGGAGGAACACCTGGAATTTAAAAGGTTTGGATCAAGCATGTAAAATATAAAAGAATACTTAAAGAATTTATTACCTGAAATGCTCGAGATTTGGAGATCCTTTGATGAGTTGAGAAATGGCGATTGAACCTTCGTCTCCAGTCATGTTATGATGAAAATGAAGAGTCTTGAGTTTATTTGTAGAAGGAATTAACTCACAAACTGCCTTTGCAGCTTCCTGTGAGATACCAGCATTCATCAAATACAATTCAACAAGATTACTTTGAGACCTTAAAAGATCCCCAAATGCTCTAACTCCCTTTTCCCCCAATGCATTATTCGATAAATTCAGAGAATTCAACTCAGACCCTTCAAGAGCTGTTGAAAACATCCTCATAACTTCAACAGCTTCAGGCTCTGGCCTCCTGGAAACTATATCCGATAAGTCAGCATCGGTTAACTGATGTTTAACACTTGACAAAACTGATACAGCAACATGGGCTGCAGCTAACCCGAAACTTCTATTACTAAAACATATTTTTGTAAATTTGTTTCCAGGCTCTTTTAATGGTTTTAGTAGTTCTTTAGCTTCTTCTGCTTCAATGAAGGCTCGACGCCCACCAGAAATGTCAAAAACGGTTTCATGGTCTGGTGTATTTAACTCTGGTATTTCTCGGTCTTCTTTTGGTCTAGACCCTCTTTTGACAACTTCTACCATTAATTTACTGGATTCTTTAGCATAAACTTGCACAGAAGATGTTCCATCACCTTCGGGTTCTTTTTCAAATTGTTGGCTTGCAGCCACAAAGGCTGCGGACTCGATTTGTTTAGCATCCTCTTCTGCTTCTTCCTTGCTTAAAATACCATATTTTCTTGATAAAATGGATGGAGTTGTGAGGTTTTTTACTATACGTTCCACGAGTATTAGCCTTGTGCTGTGGCTAGGAGGCCATAGCTTAATCGAACGCATGTGACCATGAGTAGACTCCATATATATTAAACTGTCTAGCAAATGCATATTCAAAAAAGCATGTATATTTATGTTCTGTCTTAAAAAAATCATAATTCGAACGGTGTTTGATCTAAGCAACCATCAATCAAAGAACTAAAGGCATATCAGACCTAAAAAGCAAGACACATTGGCCACAAGACACAAATTTAGGGGATTCAAGTTAAATCTAAGCTTCTAAATGCATCAAGTAGAGAACTTATGTGTTGCAAAATGACCTTGTCCAAATAAACATATAACTTGTGCAAAGCAGGGGCGGACCTGGCTATTAGCTATGGCTAGCTTGTGTCACCGGTCAAAATTTTGTACACGGTGTTAACTTTTTATCAAAATCACATTTTTCTATAGGAGTCCTACTATTCAAGCTAAATTTTTATACAGCTACTGCCTGCTACTCAACTTTAATTTGAGTCTACCACTCTGCCATCAAACTAACTAAAAAGGATGAAATGAACACAAATATGTTCATAAACTATGTTCTAATATAGAATATACATCACATTCACATTAAAAGTATAAGTTTTAATGTCATTATATTCACATAGCTATAAATTTAGGGAGAAACTACGACACACGATTGCAGTAACGAAGATGATCACAACCTCAGAACGGTTAGATAAATGTGAAAATTCTCTAATAATTAAATTTCATGCATCAAACTGTAACCTAGCGATCTTAATACATTAATTTTCCCCAATTCAGATCTTTATAAGAAGAGAATAATTCTACAAAATTAGAAAAATCATCTTTATGACTGAATTTGTGAGTTATTGCGGATTAATATACGAAAATATTACATAATCTATGAATAAAATAGGAAGGAAAATTTGTGAGTTATTGCGGATTAACATAATCTATGATTAATTAATTAAGATCTAGATTCTAACGTCGCATACATAAATGTGCAGGTTCGAATCTTATGCGTCTCAAAAGCAGAAACGGATCATATATATGATACATATACGTAGGCATGCGCTTTTCAATGTGAAAAGGTACAGATTGAATTGAATATAATAATAAACAACCGCCGTACCGGTGCCGGAAAAAACTGCCGGTGATCCTTTTCCGTTATATATGATCTGATCTCTGGATATAAAAGCTGACGCCGGTATAGTAAATTACTAATACCTTAATTTGGAGTATGGAGACGTTTGAAAAAGTTTATCTCCAAAGTCCAAATTTACTCTTATTGTAACTTTTTAGTGACGAGAATTTTGATTTCCGTACACTTCATGTTTTTGTCAGGAAATTTTAGTAAAGGACAAGTTGTATATATATTCATTTTGGGCACATACAAAAACATATTCTTTTTTCACGGATTAGAGATTGGTCAAATTAATTAGCGAAAAGGCTGTGACGGATACGAAATAAATGATTAGGCAATCCTTAATCTTTCTGTTCCGGTACATATTGTTAATTCAGCGTCACCTCACTTTTCTTTTCTTTACTATGTGTTCCGGGGAGTTATACGTGGAAAGAAAATTAAATGATAATAAATTAACGAGAGAAAAGAAAAGAAGAGAAAGGGAAACGATTTTGTCATTGGGCGTTCCCGGGTTCGAAAGAAAATGAGATGAGAAGTGAAATATGAAGTGTTTTTTTATTTCATTTCAAAATCTTTTCAACTTTGAGTGGAAATTCAGGAAAAAAAATAAGGAATATTTTTCCTTCCAAAATCTTTTTTTTTTTCCCTCTCCTAAAGAGCCGAAGGGGAGGATTTCTCGGATGGAAGGGTTAGTTTTGTTGTTCCCTCTTTATCCTTTTGGATGGAGAGCCTGGGTGTGGGGACTGGGGACTGGGGACTGGGGACGGGTTACATATGAATTGTCTTATAAATTTATGTTTTTCTGCCGCAACATGGTGACGGAAGAAATATAATACGTTTCCTTTACTAGGAACCATCGCTAAAACAGTAAATTTGAGTTGGATTAGCAATGAAAATAAATAAATATATATAATTTTTATTTATTTAATTTCCGTTATAAATGTGTCCACTGATACTCTGATAGTCAAGGAAGTCCGCCATTGCTAAAGCCATAGCTAATTTGCAACTAAAATCAAAGTAAAATACAAGTCAAATTGCCAAGAAATGTAACATAAATATTGGTTTTTGTTAATAAAGGTAATGTGCAAAATTTTTTATCGAGAAAGGATTATAAAATCAATTTTGTTATAAGGTAACTGGTTACTAGTTATGATTGTAACCAACTAACCGATCACAATTGCTCAAGTGTCATGTGATTTAGCATTCAAACCTTTTTAGTTTTTTGAACAACAAGGTAGAAGTTTTATTAAATGCTAGCAAGTTGCTAGATAATTTTAGTTACACAAGCGAACAAGTGAAGTAAATTACATAAGGGATTCCGCCATGGGATTGGTACACCAGTTTGGCCAAAATAACTTTCTCCGTAGAATGTCTTTCGTGTTTAGCCAGAAGAAGGAAAAACTTTGGATTTTCCCGATTAGAATGATGATGGTTATCCCCCTTTCCTCAAAGATCTTGGTGTTTCTATTTGACCAAATTAGCCAACAGAAGGCAAAGATCGCCGTAGAAAAGGATTGTAATCTTGCTCCTTTTAGTCTCGATAAAATCCCCCTATTGATAGATTGAGGTCGGTGTTTCCGTGTCCAACTTCCACCAATTCCATATGAATGAAATTATTGTTCTAGCCCAAATGCATTTAAGGAAAACGTGCTCCTCTGTTTCAAAACTTGCGCCACATAGTTCGAATTTTGTACTGTCGAAGGGAACTCCTCTGCTCAAAAGATTCCATCTCTTAGGTAGTCTAATGTGGTGTAGACGCCAAACCAATATGTATACCTTACTTGGTACCGAGTTGATCCAATAAGATTTGACAATATTCGAAGAAATTGGGTGTGACATGTCATCAATGACCCTCCTCAAGGACTTGACAGAGAAGATCACAGATGGTTCTAACGCCCACGACCATTGAATGGGGTTGCTCTGCGAATTAGATGTCGTGAATGAGGTGATCAGATCTTTCAGATCTATATTGAAGGCCAAGATTTGTGAGTGAATGTTTAATATAGAGCCTTTCTTTTTTGACTTCATAGCAAAATAAAGTCTTTGTCTACTCTTAATCTCCACCACCATTTGGAGAGGAGAGACAGGTTTAAAGCCTTTAAGCTTCCCACTCCAAACCTTTTTAGTTAACTAACCTCTGATAGTAACAACCCCTTTCGGCATTCTTCTTCTTTGTAATCTTTTTTTTTCTTTCTGATTTACATGTTTAATGGCATATTCGTAGGCGGGGTGTGTCTTTGTCAATCCAAGATATGTTTCGGGTTTTCGTTCATGTAGGTGTTGGTGTGTGAGATAGTGATTATTTTGTCGTAGATGTATATGTGTGCGTGTACGTTGTTTAGATTTGGTGGTGGTGTGTATGTATGTTCATATCTGAATGAATTTTACATGTGTGTCCAGATCTATTTGTCGCTTGTATCTTCGATTAGATATTAGGGTTTGATTTTGATGGTGTCAATATATGAACACTTGTATATGTTCATGAGTATTGTGTCCATATTTGTGTGGATGTCCAGATGCTTTCGATAATTCTTCAAAGGATGTGTCACTTTGGGCATGTCAAAAGGTGGTTAAATGCCAATCAACAACGTTTGTCTTCAATAATATCTTTATATCTTCAAAAACATCTTCACATATTCAAGGACATCTAGATAACTTCGTATCAAAAAAAATATTATTAAATCAAACCATAAAATTTAATTAGTAGTTAAAGATTAGTAAGTTATTATTAAAAATAAGAGCTAATTAATTATTTACTTAAATATTGATTAGCTTAATAAATGATAATTATAAATAAATTATAATCTTAAAAAAACAAGTAAGTTGATGATGTTGTGGTATTTATGTGGAATGTCATGACCGTAGAACAAGTGACAGAGATCCTATTCGGACTATCACAAAGCAGTTAACAGGATAATCAAGACATCATACCTTTTTAAAGACTAACATTTATAGTAAAACAATTGTAAAAACATACAAGGAGATATAAAATCTCTTAAAAGGGGTAAATCTATTAGAAATAAAAAATTCATACATAACATCATCGTCAAACTTATTTGTAGAACCTCGTTATAATCAAATTTGAACTTTTTAGTTAAGTTTAAGAGTTAATTGGTCAAATAGTTCTTTAACATAGTCATTTTTGCCGATTTAGTGCTTTAACTTCAAAAGTGGTGAATACGGTCCTTTATGAACCATTTTATGGCGTGTTTCGTCCTTATTAACGTTGGTCGTTAACTATCTCTGTTAAGTAAAGGGTACTTATGTCTTTTTACTATTTTTCAATTTTTAATTAAGTAAAATAATATTTATTTTTTGAATAAAATATACATCTCTCTCATATTTAGTCTCATCCTCTCTACACACACACACACTCTCTCTTTCTAAACCCTAAGAACAAGAATCACAGCCCCCATCTTCGCCACCTTCATCTCAGGCGACCACCTCCGCCGCCTTCATCATTGACGACCACCTCCGCCGTCAACTACCTCCACCACTCTCAATCTCTCGGCTCTCTCTCCTATCTACCCATTTCTAGAACCACCACTAACATCCTTTGTGCACCACCACCACCGTTTGAGCACTACCCACCACTACCGCCTTCATCTCCAGCGACCATTGCCGTCCTTTGTGCGCCACGAAATCTGGTAAATCTGAGCACACCGCAACCACCACCAGAAAACGTGAATCAGAAAACGTGATCTGATCACCGCCACGAAATCTGGTAGATCTGAGCCCCGCCACGAATGTGTGTATGCGTGGGTTCTTCATCTTCATCCCTACTTCAAATCAGAAAATGTGAGTGGCAAATAAAACCCTAATCGTGGTGGTGTAACACCCCAAGTTTTATAAAACAAAATTTAAATAAAATACTTTTAGAAGGTCCACACGTAATTTGAAAAACATCAGCGGAAGCATATTTACAACAAAAACCGTGTTGGTTAAAAAAGATACACATTTAAGTACAGACATAGTGTACTGCAAGAGCTTAATATTTTACACAAAATAGCGTTAATTGTTTTAAAGGAGTTATCCAAAAAGTGGTCAAACAGGAGTTTTGCTCTTGTCTTTGCTACGTCCTGTAAAACATTTGAAAATGGTATTTGATAAGCTACGAGAGCTTAGTGAGTATGACAAACTAAACATCATATAAACACACGTATAAGATCATATAAAGGCAATACACGTATGTCAAGTAATCAATGCTAGCCTCTGGTTCTAGACCCAGGACAGCAACATAGGTCACAGTATCGTACCACATCTGAGCCCTACTACACATAGCAGTATGCTAAACACACATATATAAACAATAAATGTTAGTAATCTGATATGATAACACACATGCTGCAGATATGAAGAGTAGTCTAGAAGACTCACCTTATAATTAGTAATGTTGTATAACAGTCCACAATTGATAATAATCTAGTGAACAAGCCAATGACAAGTCTCTACATTAAATAATACCAATTATATGTCAAACATATGTTACTGCTGAAATTAAAAACTGAACAGGGCACCAGGAATGCCCGTGCCTAAGGCAGGCACGCCCGTGCTTTATACAAGGTACCCCCGTGCCTTCTAAAAATACCCCCGTGGTCTCAAGGCACAATCTGGACCTTTCTAGAATAGGGCACGCCCGTACCCTATGAGTCAAGCCCGTGCCTCCTCCGGTACAGCCTGGGGCACGGTTTGATCTTGAGGGGCACGCCCGTGCCCTTCAACTTACAGCAGCAGTTCACTGACTGCACACGCTGTTTCCGGCCAAAACACCTCCAAAACTCAATATAAACGATTCTAACACTGTAAGGATGTTGTCCTACACCCCAAACCAACTTATAACAATCAAATAACAACAAGAAACTTTCTTTGATCCTTAAATCCATTATTTAACCCATATAAACACCTTTTTCAATCAAACGAAACATACCTAAAGTTATTTGATGAAGATGATGATGAATATAGCTTCACAACACTGTTTTCTTGATCAAAATCGCATGAAGGAAGAATGAACAACAGTAGTATGTATGTATGTAGTTGTGATAATGTTCTTGTAACTTCTTTGACTTATGAAAGTCTATATATATATATATATATATACATAATTGCATAATTGGTCCTCCACTATTCAAGTTCTATTCTGACGGTTTTGACCCCTCTAGTTTATAACCACATTTTATCACATATATCCATTTATAACTCATAAAACACTTTGTACATTTCTCGTATTAAATTATAAATAAAATTCTGGATGTTACAAACAAAAGCTTCAAACACCGAAGCCTGTCAATTCCATTCAACCCTAGAAGCCCAGGGTCGGCTACACTCTATCGATCACAAATCAACAGAGTCGGAGTTGCTCCTCACCGGCGGCTGAACACAACCGTCTCCAATTAGACCTCGTTGATCCATTTCACCATCTTGTCGGAACTACTTCTCGCCTATGTTGGAACTTCATCAACAAAATTAACAGTTGTTCTTCGAATCGACCTTATCAGGTTTGATGTTCTTCATCTTCTGATACCATTTTATTGTTCTTCATCTTCTATTGTTGTTATTTGCTGCTACTTGTGAAAGAAGGATCGTGTATATGTAAAATAGAGGAGGTGCCATTTTGAATTTTTGTGTTGACCTGAACTTCCTATTGTTTTTTTTGAACATCTGAACTAAGCTGTTAGATTGAAGACGGATTGTATAGTTTGCTTAATAAGCTTGGTATTCTATGGTTTGTCTAGGGTGTTGTTGCCATCAAGATGATAATGATGATTTGTTGTAAGCCTATAGTAATTAAGCTTGGTATTTTAATATCTCCACCTCAGCTTAAATTACTCTAATCTTGTAGAACATTAATGGCATAAGTCAATGAGATTGACCACAAAATTGTTGTGTATAAATAAAAAAATTACTTCTCACCAATCAAAATCTACAATTCATGTTTCATCCAAAAGTGAACTTGTATGTTATGTTATTTTATCTATGCATTTTGTTCCTCTGCAAGTTTAAGAAATGTAATGGAGCTGTACATGAAACTACCCATGCCACTGCGTATAACATCAGCCGCTTGATTAATCCTATCCCAATAGAATACACTGCCTCACTAGCTTAGAAAGAATCATAGCAAAATGGGCAAACATAGTTATTGTCCCAAAGCAACATAGTTACACAAAATTCTGTCACAAATAAAACAGCCTGTTCCATTTCTTTAGGTATGGTAGTGGTATACGAGTTATGTTATCTCTCAATATTAATGAGTAACGGGAAGAATGTATGTTATATTTTCATTTCTTTGCTTAGGGCCTAAGAGTTTCTTCCGTCAGTTGGTGTTCATCCCTTTGCATATGTTTTTTGTGAAATTGATAACGAACACAGAGTTTCTTCGGCTAGTTGGTGTTCATCCCCCTACATATGTTTTCGTGAAATTGATAATGAACACCCCTAATTGTTTTTGGGTTCTGTTTAGGGTATGGGAAGGGAAGGTTTTGCAGTTCTACTTAATAATGTTGTTATATTTCTATATGCTATGTGATCTACATGGTGGACCTCTTATGGAAAATTTGGTAAGAAGTGAGATGTTGATAAAGGGACAGAAAAGGCAAGGTCATGTGGTGTTTCTTATAAAAGCTCTTCAAATATGAATACAATTTATGAGTGTGATATTTGTAGAAAAGAAACAATAATCATGTATTGAAAAAGTTAGTATAAGTTGATTCATCATATGCTAAAGGAATTATTAGTGAAGTTGGGGTTCTTCAAGCTTCAATTTTTATGAAATGGCGATTAAGCAATGCTAGTTTATGGTGTACAGCAAAGTTTTTGTGGTGGGCTCGGAATGTGGTTGGAAGAGGGATCCTTCAAACTAAGAATGATTAAAGGTGACAGCCGAAGGATTTGAAGGAAGATGGTCAAAGGAAGAAATACATGGTGCAAGAATAATGGTGCAGCAGAGCTTAAAAATACTTACATGTATTGGGGTCAACTATTTTCAAGTTTTAGAGTTGATAAAGTGCCTGAGTCTTGTTGGTATCCTGTTGCAGGTGACTACTCTTTATCACATTAAAGAAATGAGGAGATCTTGGTGGTGAAAGAGTCTGAGATTAGATATACTTCACATGTCTCATGGGTAACCAGAATAATTAATGTGTATGTGTGTGCCATAAAAAAATGTCCCCTTATTTCGCCCAAAGCAAAAGAAAGAAGTAGGTTAGTCATGAATCTACCCAAACCCCCTTATTACTCCAGTCTACCCTACTAGATCTGACCAATACCCAATATAGCATACAAAATTGGTAACCTTGCTCCTGTATCATGGATAACCATAATAAAATTTCAATGTGTAGGTGTGTGTTATTAGCTCGTATTTCAATGTGTACTGTTGTCAAAATGTACCGGTCATATGTGACTGTTAGTCCTAGATTGAGTACGCAACAACAAATGTTTGTAGAAGGGGGGGTTGAATACAAACTTTAGCTTTTAAAAATTAA